>LPNX011183452.1:661177-699297 GCA_001517045.1 Pseudotsuga menziesii
CTCAAGTACGATGTGAATCAGAAGATTAACCTAGAGGGTTATGTTGATTCAGATTGGGCAGGTAGTTCCATTGATAGGAAGAGCACTTCAGGATGTTGCTTCAGTATGGGATCAGGTGTGATCTCTTGGTTTAGCAGGAAGCAATCCTGTGTGGCACTAAGTACAACTAAAGCAGAGTATGTCGCAACTTGTTCAGCTAGTTGTGAGGCAGTATGGCTATGGAATCTACTGTCTGATATATTTGATCTCCAGTTGGATGCTACTTGTATACATTGTGACAACCAGAGTTGCGTGAAGTTGTCAGAGAATCCAGTGTTCCATGACAAGTCTAAGCATATCGAGATCAAATATCACGATATCAGGGATATGGTGCAAAGGGGAGCAGTGAAGCTCCAGTATGTTTCGACAGAGGTATAGATAGCTGATGTATTGAAATATCCATTGGCTAGGATGAAGTTTGAGTACTTCAGGGAGAAGCTTGGTGTTCTCCAGATCAAGGTTTCCTCCAAGAGAAAGTGATGAAACCCATAGCCATTTTGACATGGTGAGAGGATTCGTTCCTTCCATGGTCAGATGTAAGGGCTGAGCCATTCTTTCATGGTGAGAGGATTGCTTCCTTCCATGCCAGATATGAGTGCTGGCCATTCTGTCAAGTAGGACAGATGTAAGGGCAATTGCCATTCTTTGAATGGAGCTACCTGGTGAGGTACCAGGAACACTCAGTCTAGGACTGAGTAGCCATTCTGATGTGATAGAGGGATGTGTTCCCACTTGATCAGATGTAAGGGCTGAACCATTCTATCATGGCTAAAGGATTAGGTTCCTTCCATGTCAGATGTGAGTGTTGGCCATTCCGATGAGCAGGTCGGATGTAAGGGCAACTGCCATTCTGGGAATGGAGGCACCTAGTCAGTTACCAGGTAGCTCAGTCTGGGACTGGGGGCCATTCTGATGTGATGGTAGGATTAGTTCCTCCATGATCAGATGTGAGTGCATGCCCTTTCTGATGTGATGCCTCGTGCATGGTCAGAATGTAAGTGCAGAGCCTTTCCGACAAAATGAGGTTGGATATAAGTGTTGAGCCATTCTAGAACGATGTGTTTACACATGGTCAGATGTGAGTGCTGTGCCTTTCCGATAAGATGAGGTTGGATGTAAGTGCAGAGCCTTTTCGATGTGATGTGCTTGCACATGATTGAATATAAGTGTTGAGCCTTTCTGACAAGATGAGGTCAGATGTGAGTGCTGGGCCTTTCTAACAAGATGAGGTCAGATGTGAGTGCTGGGCATGCCTTTTTGACAATATGTGGTCAGATGTAAGAGCTGGGTGGGCCATTCTGACTTACGTGTTAGATATAAGCACTGATGAAGACCTACATGAAAGGTTGGCCTACAGGATTGACTTTGTAGAACTTCCTATGACAAGAAGAATTGAGATAGCACCATTATGAGATAGCAGATGATGATCCAGACTTGATGATGATCCAGATCAAGTGATCCAGATGAGATGATCCAGACTTGATGATGATCCAGATCAAGTGACGATCTAGTTATGATGATGATCCAGACTCGATGATCCAGACTTGATGATGATGCAAATCGAGTGATGATCTAGCAGTGATGATCCAGTAGTGATGATGATGCAGATCCCGTGATGAAGAGAAAGAAGATGACTTGAAAACTTGAAGATGAAGATGACTTGAAGACTCGAAGATGAAAAAGACTTAAAGATGACGAGATGATCCAGTTGATGCAGAGAAGAAGACCAGTGCTGAAAATTGTGTCGAAAGAATACCTTCCTAGTTAAAAGGGAGTGTTGATGTATTTGTAACTTTGGAATGTATTCACCTATGTATCTTATGTCTTGTAACCCGATGTTTATTTCGGGATGTATCTATTATGTAATTGAGTCATGTTGTCATGCCCCGATGTTCCGATCAGGAGGATCTATTATGTAAACAAGTCATGTCAAGTCATAGTGGGTAACCCTCCGATTGTCTAAGGGTTAAAGTCCCCACAGTTCTAGGGCACTAGGGTTATTAAACTCTCCTAGTAGAGGTTGGCCCTAGTAGAGTTTTAGTCATGACGGGATTAGTATAAATAGAGAACAGGAGTCTCTATTTATCAAACAACTCATCCACACTCAAGTGGAGCGCATAGTTGAGGAAGGAGAAGACACTGGGGCTAGACAAGAAGAAGATTACTACTGTCAGGATATCACTTACTGTTTTGGGCTTTTCTATTTTGGTGCTGATTCTATCTTTGAGGAAGTTGCGGGGTTTTTTCCTTTATGGTTTCCCTGAGGAAAAACACTGTGTTCATTATCTCTTGTGTTTGATTGCTGTGCTTGTTATTCTCTCAATTAAAGATCCTAATAATGCTAGATTAATGCTGAAACACTAACACAATATACTACTAATATGTATGTGACGGGTAAGTCTAGACTATGGTGTTGCACAACATTCCATGAGGCATTTTTTATTATCTAGAATGAAACCTCTTTGCTAACATGTTGGGAGCGGTGCACACTGTTAATTATGTTTTGGTAGAGATGGAAGGCATCTAGTAAGTTACTATATGTATACAGGATACATATGAATGTTGTGTTGGAGCATTGGCTAAGATAGTTGCATGACTATGTGACATATATCATTATGCATAAGAATTTGTCAATATTAATATGTTTTGAAAATTATGAAATGTTTATAATCATGCAACTGAATTTTACTTGTAGGAAAAATCATGTACAATCACCTACAAGAGATTAAGAATGATGAGACAATGTTCCAAAGAACAAGTGACAACTATTAATCTATGACATTCAAATATCAAGCATTCTACCGAAGTATAAGGAAATATTTGTGGCTTGTGGCTTCTCCTAGAAAGAAGGAATTGAATATGAGACGATACACTTTGATTAGAGCTATACTTTTGATAGCTGCAATGACAAAGTAGAAGGTACACCGATGGATGCGAAGTCAGATTTTCCTGGACGGTGTAGTAGAAGAAGTGTACATAAATCAACCAATAGGATTTGATACACATGATAGAGAGAAACATGTGTGCAATCGAAGAAGTGCATGTATGGTTTGAAATAGGAACCTAGGACATGGTATGACAGGATAAATGGATTTCTAATGAGCTTGGGATTTACCAAGAGTAAAGAGGATTCCAACCTATAATTCAATGTTGAGGTTGGAAAACCAGTGATACTACTATTGCATGTAGATGACTTGTTCCTAACAGGTGACGAGAAGCTCATTGCAGAAACCAAGAAGAAGCTTTCCGCAGAATTCGAGATGGTGGATCTTGGTATCGAGTGACCCTGAGAACAAGATGAGCATCTCAATAGACTCATTTGATGTGATATGACATAGATGATCAACAACAAAGAAGGCTACCAGTCACTCCAGTACAAAATGTCCTAATGTAGAGAGTATAAGATGTTAATATGTAGAGGGAGGATAGTGCTTAGTTACAAAGGGAGCAAGAAATCTCCACTTCAAAGAGAGTGAGTATAGCATAGATTGCATATATAGATTGAAAGACATTATTACTTAGCCTCTATCTAGGAAAGGGCTATTTTCCTCAGCATCTCAAGGAAATGTCAGAGTGATACTGAATGTCTCCCCTCACTGAGAGGAAGTAGATCTTAGAGTTCAAGAATCTTGGCATGATTCTAGGGATTAGTGGTGTGGCAGAGTCTAGATGATATTTTCCTTAGTCAGTGAAAATATGCGGTAGAGATCTTGAAGAGATTCAGGATGATGGATTGCAAGGCCATGTCTACACCGAGGCATCGAACTTGAAGTTGTTATGTGATACTACTTCAGAAATACTTGATGCCACGATATACAAACAAATGATTGGTTCGTTGATGTACTTGACAAACACAAGGCCGAATATATGCTTTTAGGTGAACACATTGAGTTAGTACATGGTATAGTTGAGACAAATTCACCTAATTGTTGCAAATCATGTGTTGAGGTACCTGAGGGGTACAATTGATCATGGAATTAGATATTCAATAGATCAGAAGATTATCCTATAGGGCTATGTTGACTCAGAATGGGATGGGAGTGTCACATATAGGAAGATCACTTTAGGATGCTGCTTCAGTTTGGGGCCTGGCATGATTTCCTGGTTCACCAGGAAGTAGATGAGAGTGCCACTTAGTACGACTGAGGCAGAGTACATTGTATCTTGTTCAACCAATTGCGAGGAAGTGTGGCTTCAAAAGTTACTTGTGGGATTATTTGATCTCAAGCTAGAGTTGACTTGTGTATTCTGTGACAATCAAAGTTGTGTGAAATTGTCTGAGAACCCTGTGTTCCATTAAAAGTCGAAGCACATCGAGATAAAATATCACTATATTATGGATATGGTGCAGAGAGGAGTAGTGAAGCTCCAATATATTGTGATAGATGAGAAAATATCTAATGTATTAACTAAGCCTCTATCAAGAGTTAAGTTTGAGTACTTCGAGGACAAGATTGGAGTTGTCCAAAGCGGTGTCCATCGAAAGAGGGAGTGATGAGTCCCTGACACAAATTAGTGGTATTCATATCAAACATGAAAAAGGGTTGGCTCTATCGAAGACACGTGGTTTTCACATCCAACATGAAAAAGGGTTGGTTCTGTGGAAGACGTGTGGTTTTCACATCCAGTATGAAAAAGGGATGGATTTGTGGAAGTTGTGTGGTCTTCACATCCAACATGAAAAAGGGTTGGATCTGTGGAAGATGTACGGTCTTCACATCCGACATGAAAAAGGGTAGGCTCTATGGAAGACATGTGGTCTTCACATCCATAATGAAAAAGGGTTAGCTCTGTGGAATATGTGTGATCTTTGCATCCAACATGAAAAAGGGTTGGCCTTGTAGAGATGAGATTTACATCCAGCATGAAAAAGGGTTGGCCTTGCAGAGATGAGATGCATCTAGTATGAAAAAGGTCTGGCACTACAGAGATAGGCATCCAGTATGAAAAAGGACTGGAACTACAGAGTTATGCATCAAGTATGAAAAATGAATGGCATTGCAAATATGTGCATCCAACATGAAAAAGGGATATCACTATACAGATATGTAGAGCTACATCCAACATGAAAAAGGGATGCCACTATAGAGGCACTTCCAACATGAAAAAGGGTTGGCATTGTACAGATGTGTAGAGAAACATCCAACATGAAAAAGGGTTGGCACCATATGTTATAGCATGATTGGCCACACCTTAAGCATCATGCCTTGATGGCCTCCCCTTGTGCCTATGTAGACTCACTATACCCACCTTACTCAGTATAGCCCTGATGGTTCAGTATAACACTGAAAAAAGACACTTTTGGAGATATACGCGGGTCAACAGTTATGCAGCTCACATATACGCAAATTGCACCATTATAGCTTATGTACATTGGGTTTAGTGATAAAAACAAAAAAATATTTGGATTTTTCCTCATCAAGTAACAAATAGCTTGATCCTTGGCCTTCCATATGTCTAGAAACACTCTGATTCGACCCTCCATTTACCATTTTAGGTCTATATATTGAGTCATTGTGAAGCATTGGAGGAGGAGAAACTTTGAGAGTACGAAAACTATCACAAAATTTTTCCCCATTTCCATATGCTTGAGTCTGCATCCCTTTTTCCTTGTTGATAGAAATTTTTATGTTCATCTCCCAAGCTCTCCATTGTATTTGTGAGATTGAATTGTGATGGAGGATTGAAGTGGCAGAGGCATAGGTAGAGGAACTTGTTTTCTTGGTTACGACGAGGCTGTCACAAGGTATCTATGTTTTTATATTAATAGAAATATCCATTTTGCATCCAAATTTCATGTGCTATTGTTTATATTGGTATCCATGGATATAGTTTCTTTATACATGTTTAAATGGATTATGCGAGTTTGAATGCTAACATTTAATATATTTTATGCTTGGATATATATTTTTTGTTGAGGGCAAATTGTAGGGAACAAGCATTCGATCGTGAGCTCAACGGTGGTCTTCTTCGAACATCTGGTTGAGGTATGAACTCTATCCCTTAGTTGTTAAATTCTTTAATTTATCTAACATATTTGAGAATGGATGTGATTTCTGGTGTCATCTTGTCTAGTGTGGTCCACCCCAAGCCATAGGAATATTTTCTTCAGAACATGATTGGTGACTCCGTTGGGGAAGTCTCCTTTTTGATGGGGGGTTTTGGGTGCATTTTTTCTTAAATTGCTCTCTATTTCTTTGAGTTTTTGTGTCTCATTTGGTATTACAATCATCTGGTGACAATTACTTGGAGTATTTTGGCCCTAAGCTTACTTTTATTTACTCCATTTTCTTTGTATAAGCGGGTCACAATGTTTACAGTTGCGTATATATGCGGGCTTCCCTTTGGTAGGTCACGTACATACAGATTTGTTCTCTAAAAAATCATGTACACCTCAAGTTTTGATTGATATATTTATTTAATTATGAGTATTTCTAAGTCTTCCAGTGTCCTTATGATGTTTGTTTCCTGCTTCTTTTGTGGTTGGAAGCCTCTCTTTTATTATTTTTTTGGGGAAGTTTTTCTTGTCATTTTCTCCATTTTGTTTTGATTTTAGTGCATGAATCATCGAGTCTTGGAGTCTTGCCTGGATTATGTCTTTATGATTGTTGTGGGGGATAAGAGTTTAGTGGTTATCTTTGCATTTTCATTTATTTATTTTGAAAATACAAAAATATTTGCATTTTGCATTTGCATTAAAAGAAGCAATTGTATCGGTTTTCCTAGAATGGAATTAGTCTAGGCTTTCATTTTTTTTTGTAAATTCAAGAACTATTCTATTGAAGTAAAATAATAATACAGTTAAGAGTACAAATTAGAGAGTCTATTCTGCAAGCCAAAAAAATCAAAAAAGAAAACCAGCCTGCCCTTGAAGGGAATTCAAACCTTTGTTGTCTAATTGATCCTCCCTGTGAGAGGGAAAACATACCATAAAAGTATGGAACTTATAGAGTTTACAAGTATAAACCTGATAAAGAAATATGATAGTAAACATGGGTATATGAATCCCCATAAGCTCTGTAACAAAAGAGAATGCATAATTCATAAAAGCCTGGCCTAAGGCTTTGTGTAAGGCTCCTCCTCAATGGGTGTCTCGAAGCCGAAACCCAGTTGCATCCTTGGAAGTTGGCTTTGCACCATGGAGTTAGATGAATTTGTGGTGACTGGACTATCATTGTTTCCTAGGCACCCATCATCGCTGTTGGAGTCATCATCGTTGCTGGATCCGTCCTCATTGCTGGAGGGAGTTCTTTTAACAGGGAGAGGCTCAGATTTCCATTAGTTTTCTGCGAGATTGGTTTTGTTGGCCTTGGTGCTAGCCATTTTTTCATTGGGGAGGAGGTGACAGATGCTCAATGTCCATAGGCGCAACAAGGGGGTCAATGGGGGGGAGAGAAAGATGGAATAACCAAGGGAGCCGAAGGTGTGAGTTGGGGGGTGGTGGAGCGAAGGAGGAGACGGACCAGGAGATTTTTCATGACACAATAATTACGCCTACGCCCAGTGGTATTCTTAGCCACAAAAAGAGAGCCTGTAATTTCATCTTCCCAGTCATCAAAAAGGAGGCAGAGGGGACTAGGTATTTCCAAGTCATATCCTTTCGAACTAGCCTGGGCGCTAAATCTAGTGGCTTGCTGAATGGAGGTTCCCCGTCTTGCAAGACCCCTTATGGGAGTGGCCCTCTGTCTATGCGACATGATGCAGCCTGTAAGCAAAGTGGGGGAATGCAGCACTAGGGAGGCGACAAGGGAGCTAGGAGCAGAAGGTTGAATTGCAGGGTGACCAAAATTCGTAGGCATAAACAGAAGCAGGCAGGTGGAGAATGGGATGAAGAAATGATGGCTCTTGATAATAACCCAACAACGCCTTTCCAAAGGAGCATTAAATACTTCCATGAATTTGCAGACATAGGAAGAGTACCATGTGATGACGGGAGGGACATGTAATGTAGAGAGTTTAATGTTCGCACCTGTCAAAATGGTAGACAACCAACACATTAAATTTTGATTAGGTGATGTTAGAGGGATGACATCGGGGGGCAGATGTATGCCCCATTCATTCCCTATGTTCTAGTCAACGAAAAGTCATCCGCATCTAGTGTAGTCTAGTATTTCATTTAGGAAAGATTGCACTTGAATTTGAAAGCAAAGGAATTATCTTTGCATTTCATTTAGTGGCATACCATCTTTTCAATTGGAAAACGAGTTTGCACTTGGAATTGTTTTTAGGTGTGCGTATTTAGTTTTATTGTTGAGTCATAACATCATTAGTTTCACGTCTATATCCCTTGAGTAAGCACAACCTATTAGAATGAACACTTAATTTAAAATTCATTAGAAGATTTTATTTTTTAGGGTGCACCAACAAACTTAGATTTTAGAGTCTTGGAATAGGATTTTGTGAGTAAAATTCTCCAAGAATATAAAATAGAAACAATTAGGTGTCTAACTAGGGAGAGGATAAATCCTTTCTATAATTGGTTTCTCAAGAATCTCCTCTTACACAGGAGTTAATCATGAGGCAACACACCCATTGATGGTGGGGGTATCCCTCCACTACCTTGAGTGAGCACTAGATATATTTCCAGGATTGTATTCGTATATGGGGGATCTTGAGGTACCTTTGGTGCTTTCGAGCTTCGGGCTTAGTTACCCTACCCATATGGTAAATCCCTCCTGTGACTATCCACCCGATCATTGGTTATATTGAGGTGGCCTTTGTTTCTTTTCATAGGTACTACAAGGGGTACTTCTAGAGGTTATTTTGTGGGTGTCCTGACCAAGTAGGGGTCAGAAGACACAGTCGGTTTATGCGTTGAAGTTGAGGGCCACTATAATTGGTTACACACCTCCACTTGTAGTGTATGGGAGTCTAAGGCCTCTCCTAGGTGAGACATACCTACTACATTCAAGATCTTATTGATCCTCGTTCCTTTCTTCTGTGCATTCATTCTAGCTTATTTATGTTGAAATATTATAACTTCGAAGAATATTCTATATGTATTTTTTTTGGTCCCCTATGGTCCTACTGGGAGAACCACTTGTATTACTTTGTACCACGATGCTTTTAATCGGAAGAACTAATAAGAGTCATGAGGTAGTCCCCTATAATTGTAAAGGTGGGTCATTAGCACCCCAGTGTGGTTACTTGAGCCTACATGTGTAACTAAAGCCTACATGATTAACTCGAGCCTACATGTCAGAATTGATAAGTAAAGTGAACGTATGAATATAAATAGAGGTGTGGCGCTCCTCATTTGGAACACACACTCTCACTTGTGTAGCGCATTAGTGGAGAAGAGAGAAGTAGTTGGAGAAGGAGGAGGATCAGGCTTTGATCTCCTTGTTGGTCTTATCTTTTATCTTTTGGGGCATCTATATTGAGGAAGCTTTTGTTGGGTTTTTCCCTTTAGGGTTTTCCCAGGATAAATCTGTGTTGTTCTTGTGATACTGTTTCTTTCAGTGATCCTGTTTATATGCTTTTGTTATGAAAATGAAATGAAATACTGATGTTTTAGCTAAGCATATGGAAATTTAACATGGTATCAGAGCTATCCTGAATAGGACAGCCTTCATAAGGAGAAATATCCCTCTCTCTCTCCCCGGAAGAAATTAGGGTTTCGAGAAAATTTTCAAGTTTCAGAAAACTGTTTGCATGGAAAGTTGCGCCCTTCCAGAGCACATATTTTGAGCCTGGAATCAGGGTTTTTGGATGTGTGAGTCTCCGGAAAACTCAAACCCTAGTTTGACAGCTACACCAGAAAACTATTGAACCAGAAAGCTACAGAAGTTGAATCTTGCAAGTCTGATTTGGAAGGTGAAGAGTTGAAATTTCCAGAATCCAAGTACACCAGTCAACTCACCTCATTCAAGTGCATCTCCTGGTAAGGTCAGTTTCTCATTCCGCAAAATTTCAATTTTTTTGTGATTCTCTGACAAGATGGCCCCAAGCACTACGCTTGAGGACAAGATAGAAGGCATAGAGAATTTCCAAGAATGGAAATACAGGATTGGACTCATTCTCCAAGAGAATGATCTTGATATGTATGTCAAAGAAGAAGTTTCAGAACCTGAAGAAGCTAAAGCCAAGGAGAAGCACAGGACAGACATGATTAGGGCACCAAGGATTATTGCTGACTCCATCAAGGATCACTTGATCCCTCAAGTGTCACCCAAGAAAACTCCAAAGGAAATGTATGATGCTCTATCCATAATGTTTGAGGGAAGAAACATTAACATAAAGATGAATCTAAGAGCTCAACTGAAGAGTACCAAGATGAGTCATGGAGAATCCATCCAAGACTACTTCTCAAGGGTTTCTCAGATAAAAGAACAACTAGAACCTATTGAAGACAAGCTTGATGAAGATGAGCTAGTTATGAATGCTCTCAATGGTCTCACTAGACCATGGGAATCATTCATTCAAATGATGTGTGCCAGGAAGGAAAGCATGAAGTTTGATGTGGTATGGGAAGACTGCATTCAAGAGGAGACTAGAGTGGAAAATAGAGAAGCCTTACTAAAAGAGGACGATCAAGCTCAATCCACTCATACCAAGAAAATAAGAAGGAATCAACCCATATTTAATAAGGGAAACCACAAGGAGCATCAACCTCCCAGAAGGTTCCAAAGATCAAGAGAAAGTCTAGCAAATAAGGACTACTTTGATTTTCAATGTTTCCATTGTGACAAGGTAGGACACATTGCTAGGAATTGTCCTATGAAGAAGCAAGAATATAAGAAGAGTATCAACAACAAAAAAAGATATCATGCTCATCTAGTTGAAGACGAGGATGAAGAAGAAGAAGAAGAAGAAGAAGGACCTCCAAGAAAGCAAGCAAGAGAAGAAGATGCAGAAGAGTATGTATTATTCTATGCACTCTCTGGGTTTGTAACACCTGGAGAAGACACTTGGATGATTGATAGTGGTGCTTCAAAGCACATGACGGGACAAAAGAAAACTCTATCCAAAATTGAAGAAAAGAGCTCTCCTTAGAAAGTATCCCTAGGAGATGACTATCAATATCCGATCAAAGGAGTTGGTGAAGAAAGTTACAAACTTGATTCAGGTAATCCCCTAAAGATGAAATATGTAATATATGTACCTAGTCTAAAGAAGAATTTACTTTCTATCTCAGCTTTAGATAAGAAAGGATTCAGAGTTGCTTCCATAGATGGTCAAGTACTCATGTGGCCCAAAGGAAAGAATATTGGAGATGCAACCATCATTGGTGAAGAAGAAGGAGGCTTGTATAAACTCAAGGGGCACTCAGGAACAACCTTTGTGCATGAGTCCACTGACCCTAGTGAACTATGGCATAGAAGGTTTGCCCACATTAATTACAAAGCTTTACCTCATGTAAACAAGGTAGTGACGAGATTACCAGACATGAAGATCAAGCATGAAGGCATTTGCAAAGGATGTGCGAAGGGAAAGAACATCAAGAATCCATTTCCAAAGAGCGAAAAAAAAACTAAAGGTATGTTGGAATTGATTCATTCAGATGTATGTGGTCCAATGTCTTCTACATCCTTAAGTGGCTTTGAATATTATATCACATTTATTGATGACTATTCAAGAAAGACCTAGATATACTTCTTGAAAGCAAAGAGTGAAGTGTTTGAGAAATTCAAGGAGTTCAAAGCCTTGATAGAGAATCTTTTAGACAAGAAAATAAAGACACTCTGATCAGACAATGGTGGAGAGTATACCTCAAAAGAGTTTGAAGCGTTTTGCAAAGATGCTGGAATCAAGAGGGAACTAACTACTCCCTACAATCCTCAATAGAATGGGGTTGCGGAAAGAAAGAATAGAACCATCATGGAGGCAATGAAGACTATGATATATGATCAAGATCTTCCAATGCATATATGGGCAGAAATAGCAAGAACTACTGTGTATGTACATAATAGAATATCTCACAGCGCTCTTGGGTTCAATACTCCAGAAGAGATGTTCACGAGAAAGAAGCCTGAGGTAAGTCACCTCAAAATATTTGGTTGTCCAGTATATATTCATATACCAAAAGAGAAAAGAACCAAGTTAGACCCTTCCAGAAAGAAGGGGATATTTGTTGGATATTGTGAAGTATCCAAAGCATTTAAAATTTACATTCCTGGATTCCATTACATGGAAATCGGTCGAGATGTGACAATCGATGAAGAGGCAGCCCTCAAGAGATCTAGGAAGTGCCAACATGAAGAAGTGTATGAAGAAGAGACACCTCCCAAAAATGAAGAAACTACATATCTCCCTGAAGATGAAGCTCCTAGAGAACATGACATGGTAGAACCACAAGAACCCCCTATGATGGAGATATCAAGAAAGAGAAAGCCTGCTTGGAAAAGAGAAATTATACAAGAGGCAGAAAGATATGGAGCTCCTAAAGGCTCCACAAGGGAAAGAACGAAACCTAAGAATTTTTCCAACTATGTATCCTTGATGTGTGATCTTGTAGATCAAGAACCTACAAACTACGAAGAAGCGGTACAGAAGAAAGAATGGGAAGAAGCAATGACTGAAGAATACCAGTCAATAATGAAGAATGATGTATGGGATATAGTTCCCAAACCAGAAGGAAAGAGTATAGTATCCTCCAAATGGATATACAAAATAAAGCATGTAGCTAACAGAAGTATCGAGAAGTGTAAAGAAAGATTTGTGGCTAGAGGGTTCTCTCAGAAAGAGGGAATCGATTATGAAGAGACATTTGCCCCAGTAGCACGGTATACTTTGATTAGAGCTATCATGGCACTTGCATCCATGATGAAGAGGGACTTACACCAGATGGATGTGAAAACATCTTTTCTGAATGGTGTGATCGAAGAAGAAGTATACATAGAACAGCCACAAGGATTTGAAGTTGAAGTTAGACATACTCACGTATGAAAGTTGAAGAAGGCCTTGTATGGCCTTAAACAAGCTCCTCGAGCTTGGTATGAAAGGATAGATGGTTTCTTGTCGAGCATGGGATTTATCAAGAGTAAAGTTGATCCTAACCTTTATCTCAAGATTGTAGAAGATGAACCTATCATCCTACTACTATATGTGGATGACTTATTCTTGACAGGGAATGAGAAACAGATTATAGAAAGAAAGAAGAAACTAGTAGAATAATTTGAGATGAAAGACCTTGGGTTAATGCATTATTTCCTAGGTATGGAAGTATGGCAAAGTTCAGAAGGAATCTTTCTCAACCAGGGAAAGTATGTGGTAGAGATATTGAAAAGATTCAATATGTTGGAATGCAAAGACATGGCCACACCCATGGACTCCAACCTGGAGTTGTTAGCTGATGACTCATTAGAGTTAGTGGATGTGACTCAATACAGACAGATCATTGGGTCATTGATGTACTTAACAAATACTAAACCAGACATTTGTTTTGCTATGAACACCTTGAGTCAATATCTTGTTCAACCAAGACAGGTTCACCTAGTAGCTACAAAACATGTGATGAGATATCTGAAATGGACTATAGACTTTGGTCTATACTATGATGGTAGCCATGAGTATAGATTGTATGGCTATACAGATGCAGATTGGGCTGGAAGTATCTCAGATAGAAAAAACACATCAGGTGGATGTTATGGTCTGGGATCTGCTATGATTTCATGGTTTAGCAGAAAGAATTCTAGTGTTTCTCTAAGCATAGCCGAAGCAGAATATATAGCAGCTTGCTCTGCTAGTTGTCAAGCCATATGGCTTTGAAAGTTGATGTCAGGATTATTCAACCTAGAGTTGGACACTACCATGATTCTATGTGACAATCAGAGTTGTATAAATATGACAGAGAACCCAGTATTCCACGATAGATCGAAGCACAAAGAAATCAGGTATTTCTACATTCGAGATATGATGCAGAAGGGAGCCATAAAGCTCCAGTATGTGAGTACTCATGAACAAGTTGCTGATGTGCTGACGAAGCCTTTGTCTTGAGTAAAGTTTGAACACTTTCGAGACAAGCTTGGTGTGGTTCGGAAGGACCTTCCTCGAAAGGGGGAGTAGTGATGTTGCAGTGGGATTGTATCATTCATGGGCACCTACCCTAAAGTGATCTGATGGCCTTGGTCCTCGAGAATGAAGAGGGATTGTATCATTCCGGGACATCTGTCCAGAAGTGATCTGGTGACCTCGATCCTCGAGAATGAAGAGGGATTGTATCATCCTGATACATCTATCCAGAATAGATCCGGTGACTTCAGTCCACAAGAATGTAGTGGGATTGCATCATCCCTGAAATTCGGTTCAAAATGCATCCGAAGGTCTCGGCCCCCGTAAATGTGGTGGGATTGCATCATCCCTGAACTTCAGTTCAAAATGTATCCGGAGGTCTTGGCCCTCGTGAATGTGGTGGGATTGAAACATCCCTGAACCTTGGTTCAAAATGTATCTGGAGGTCTTAGCCCCCGTGAAAGTGGTGGGATTGCATCATCCCTGAACTTCGATTCAAAATGTATCCGGAGGTCTCGGCCCCTGTGAAAGTGGTGGGATTGCATCATCCCTGAAACTCAGTTCAAAATGTATCCGGAGGTCTCGGCCCCCGTGAATGTGGTGGGATTGCATCATCCCTGAACCTCGGTTCAAAATGTATCCAGAGGTCTTGACCCCCATGAATGTGGTGGGATTGCATCATCCCTGAACCTCAGTTCAAAATGTATTTGGAGATTTCGGTCCCCGTGAATGTGGTGGGGATTGCATCATCCTTGGACTTAGTCCTAAAGTGATAGGGACTGATTATCCCGTAATCAATCTAGTAACTTTGGTTGTCGAGAATGTGGTGGGGACTGCATCATCCCTGGACTTTAAGTCCAATAGTGAACCAAATACTTTTTTGTCTTTGAGATGTGGATTGCAGGTTGCTGCTGATGATGATGACGTACTGATCGAAAGATCAGAGTATGATGATCATGTCGTACTGATCGAAAGATCAAAGTGTGATGATGATGTACTGATCGAAATATTAGAGTATGATGATGATGCCATACTGATCGAAAGATCAAAGTGTGATGATGACATACAGATGGAAAGATCAGAGTATGATGATGATGTTGTACTGATCAAAAGACCAAAGTGTGATGATGATGTACTGATCAAAAGATCAGAGTATGATGATGATGACATACTGATCAAAAGATCAGAGTGTGATGATGATGATGTACTTATCGAAAGATCAGAGTGTGATGATGACGATGTACTGATTGAAAGATCAAAGTGTGATGATGATGATGTACTGATAAAAAGATCAGAGTGTGATGATGATGACTTACTGATCAAAAGATCAGAATGTGATGATGATGATGCTGTTCGAAAATTGAAGTATGATGATGACGGTGTTGATCACGATGTTACTGATCAGAGTGTGATGATGATGATGTTGCTGTTCGAAAAGTCAAGATGCTGAAGATGTTGTTGCTGATCGAAAGGTCAAAGTGCTGAAGATGTTGTTGCTGATCGAAAGGTCAAAGTGCTAAAGATGTTGCTGATCGAAAGGTTAAAGTGCTGAATATGTTGCTACTGATCGAAAGGTAAAATTGTTGCTGATCGAAGCAGTCAAAGTGTTGATGTTGTTGAAGACTGAAGATTGAAGATGAAGACTACATGATGTTGAAAAAGCTTCCAATGATTTATAGATGTGTTACCCTGATGATGTTGATGATGTCCTCTATATCTCTCCTATTATTGTTGTTGTTGATGTTGTTGTAGAATACCCTTGTAGTTAAGGGGGAGTGTTGAAATATTGTAATTTTGAAGAATATTCTATATGTATCTTTTTGTGGTCCCCGATGGTCCTACTGGGAGAACCACTTGTATTACTTTGTACCCCGATGCTTCTAATCAGAAGAACTAATGAGAGTCATGAGGTAGTCCCCTATAATTGTAAAAGGTGGGTCATTAGCACCCCAGTGTGGTTACTTGAGCCTACATGTGTAACTCGAGCCTACATGATTAACTCGAGCCTATATGTCGGAATTGATAATTAAAGTGAATGGATGAATATAAATAGAGGTGTGGCGCTCCTCATTTGGAACACACACTCTCACTTGTGTAGCGTATTAGTGGAGAAGAGAGAAGTAGCTGGAGAAGGAGGAGGATCAGGCTTTGATCTCCTTGTTGGTTTTATCTTTTATCATTTGGGGCATCTATATTGAGGAAGTTTTTTCTGGGTTTTTCCCTTTAGGGTTTTCCTAGGATAAATCTATGTTGTTCTTGTGATATTGTTTCTTTCAGTGATCCTGTTTATATGCTTTTGTTATGAAAATGAAATGAAATACTGATGTTTTAGCTAAGCATATGGAAATTTAACAATTTAGGGGTGTGCTCTGTGTTCGCTAGTTGGCCTTATGGATCGCGGTTATTTGAGTCTCTCTTGGTAGGGTCATCATGGATCAAGTTTTGGCTCCCCATCAGTCTTGTTGTTTAGCAGGTTTATCATATTTTGATCCTATACAACCTCTTTACAAGAGGTGGAGACACGAGACTGGTCCTCTTTCCCATAAGAGACTTATTAGAATTTTAGGGATGAGTACTCTATCTAATACTCTGGAGATCCCTCTATCCCCATTGTCTACATTGGGAGGGGGAGTACCTAAGACTCCTTCTTCGTATAATTTATCAGTCCCTGTGACTTTGACCTACACTGACCCTTGTACAGATGGTCCTTCCCACCATATAGGAATGAACCCTTTCGAGTTCACATGGTCTTCAGATCACATACCGAACTTTTCCTTGAGGAAATCGGGTAATGAGCCTTAGATCATTCCCATTACCATGAATGATTTTACTTTTGGCATGACAAATGTTTCAGCTAGTATACCATCATCTATCCTTGTTCCTAGTAGTAACCCTAGTGTTGGACTAGGAGGAAAAACAACTCCTTACACTGCATATCAATTCAAGGTGGTCACATCCCTCCTTTTAATCTGTTTGTTGGACGTGGGCCACCCCCTTCATCAGTTATTCATACTAGTGTTAGTCCTTTTACAGGTGGTGGTGGATATGTGAACGTTAGGGATACAACTTATATCCCATATTTTGTCCCATCATCCACTACACATATTCCTTCAAATATGTTTCTCATGACGAGTCCTTCCCATATTTCGAGTGGGCCCTTGGGAGGGAATGGTCCCTTTGGTATGGTTCCCTCATCATCTGGCATCCCTTTTTTCAGAGGCTATGTGCATCCTCATGTGTCTGGGGGCTATCAAGTTCATTAGATGTTTAAATTCAATAAAATGTCTCCCAGTTCCCAAGGAATGCCTCATATGCAAATGCTTGTACACCATTACATGGGTCATATGGGATTAGGTTATTACCTGATTGGTCATATCCTCTTCCAAAACAAACATTTCCTAGAGGCATGGAATCAAATGCTGCAACTGAGGATCCATTTCTTATCTATGTTGAATATGTCTGACTTGTCTAGACTCATGAATGACTTAATGTTTCATGATCCGGCATGGTATCCGGTCCCTGATAATATTCTTTCGAATATTCCGAAGTTTGAAGGTAAGAAGGGCGGGGATCTTGGTGATCGCATTACAAATTTTCATCTCTAGTGCTCTTTGAATTCATTGAACCGTGATTTGGTCCAATTAATACTATTTCAACGCACCCTCATGGGTCCAACCTCAAAATTGTATATAGAGATTCTTGGGGGCACATGCCAGAATTTCAATGACATGGCCATGGTCATCCTTAATCACTTTCAGTTGTTGGTCTGCTATGACGCCCGTACCGAACTCTTGTTGACCTTTAGGAAATACAAGGAAACTCACATTTCCTACCATATTTAGGAGTGGCATAGGAGAAATAAATTGATTAAGGCCAACGATCCACCGAAATTCCTATTGGAGTGGGGGCCTAAGTCCCTATTTCCTTATATCGCAAAATATGTTTCGACGCCCAGAGTGGCTACTAAGGAAGAGGCCATTTTTTTTATCTTAACAATTAGATTTGATATACGCTTAGTCTAGGCTCCTTTATGAGATCATTCCTAAAGCACCGAGGTCAAATCATGAACCCAACTTTAATCTTGGGCCACATGTTGATGACATTGTTTGCTCCGCAAGTGTGAAAGTTGTGGACTAGGTTACGAATCAAATGAAAATTTTGTTTATTAACTAGTCTACAACTAAGAAATATATGGATTTGTCCACTCCCACCCAATTGTCTGATGTACATTCCGTGTTTCCATTGAACAAGAAGGGTAACCAACAACCTCGGAAGAGTAAGAAAAAGGGGAAGAATAATAAGAAGGGTGGGAATAAAAAGGAAAACACTAATTACGACAAGAACGATGAAGATGGTGGTGGGGACAAAAAGACTAAATAGAAGGTCTAATTCCCATGAAAACTTTTTGGAGGAGACCATATTACACACTTGTGCCCTAGGATTGACGAGGCCTTGAATTTTATTGCACAGAGCCTAGTTGTGCTAACTGATCCCCTTCCACACAATCAAAATATGACTTCGAGGACTTCGACCACTAGAAGTGGTGGGAGTCAAAACTTGCTTGCCCCAAAAAGTGGTCATAGTTGTATCAATATGTTGTTGGTTGTACATGTTGTGACCCTTTCACGTCATTATGGTCTATTGCAACTGACCATGGGTAAAGACACTCCACCTCCAGAGATCCCTTTACAAACTGACAAGCCTGAGACTACACCATGCATACCGAAAGGAGTCATGAAGCGCTCAATGCACAATCCTAATGACCGAGTCTCCCAACATTGTTCTATAATTGAGGATTTGGGGAAGACTCCCTATGCAATGTCAACCTTAGAGATGCTTCATACTTGTTTCTCACAATGGAAAGCACTGTTAGATGCTTTAGGAATAACTGACCCGAATGGCCCCAGTGTCATCAGGTTCGAGACTCGCGATGTCCAACCTCGATTGCCTTACCAAGTGGATTTTCAATTCCATGTGGAGTGTTTGAATAACATAGTTAAACATACAATTCTTAATGAAGGTTCTCCGAACTCCATGATGTCTTTGGCTTGTTGGAAAGGCATTGGATCTCCCATGTTCTCTAAATCCATGACTATCCAGACAACTTTTGATGGAAATTCCTTTAGACCGCATGGCATTATTCCTTCCCTTTGGTTCCTGTTGGGGGGAAGACAGTGCCATTTGAGGTTGAGGTGGCTGATGCACCCCTTGACTATAGTATTTTACTGGGTCAGAACTAGATCTATGCCATGAAGGAAATCGCTTCGTCAATATTTCACGTCATGTACTTTCCCTACAAATATATAATTGCAGTGATTGATTAATTGTCTTTTGATAATTCTGGTTCTTCATCATCACCAGGTCCCACTATCCCACTAATTGATAATTCTCAACTAGAAACTGAGAATGTTGGTGTCAAAATATATCCTTTGTTAATGGGAACCTTTAATTTTTTGTCGCCAATCCTAGCTATTGATTCTACCTTGTTTTTTAGTGACCTATGGAATCTCCCTTCTCTGGCTAATTCAGATGAAGGTACCTCTCCCACCAATGAAGAAATGCCATTGTATGCAATGCAAACTATCTATCAAGATGTACTTGATATCACTATATACTTTGATCCTCCCCCTTACAGACATAATATGAGGATCTCCTTGAATCATCTGCTTGGGCAGTCACTTCGTCATGCTCACATGACTGCCTCGATGGCACATTTGCTTTAGATCAAGCTATTATTGAGGCCATGACAGGTCCAAAACAACCATGGGAGGAGATGCATCATCGGTCTTACTTCCTCCCAGAGCTCGAATAGATTGAGCGAGATGAATTTCAGAAGACCTTAAGCGAGAAAGTTGGTCATCTCGTGGTCCCATTAGGTACTCATCGTATATACACCGAAGGGAACATGGAAAACATATTACCAACCATTCCAATCAACATTTCTTGGACCCTTGGTAAAGTAGAGAACATTTATATAAGTGTTGATTGTTCACCCGAGGAGATTCAAACATACACAGAGTTATTTGAGTAATTTCACGACATATTCACTTGGTCATATGAAGAAATGCCAGGGATTGATCCCCATATTGTTGAACATGAAATAAAAATGTATCCTAGTGCTAAACCCATTCGACAGTGTTTACATGCTGTGAATCCTCGTAAGGTGCTTGCCATTAAGGCTTAGGTAGAGAAGTTTCTTAAGGCTAGATTCACCTACCTGGTTCCCTTAATCGAATGGGTATCCAACCCCATTCTTGCGGATAAGAAGTAGGGGACCATCCGTGTGTGTACTGATTTTAAAGATATGAATATGGCATGTCCTAAATATAACGTCCCCACACCATTTATTGATCAAATATTGGATGAGTGTGCAGGAAGAAATATATTTTCATTTATGGATGGTTTTTCAAGCTATAATCAAATCCAAATTAAACTCAAGGATCAACATAAGAATGCATTTATATGTACCTGGGGTACTTTTGCATACCGAAAAATTCCTTTCATCTTGAAAAATGTTGGAGCTACTTTTCTGCGGGTGATGAACTTTTCCTTTCATGACCTTAAATGTATTATTGAGGTGTATCTGGATGACCTCGCTACTCACTCTCGTAAGAGAGTGGATCATCCAACACATATTCGTTTGAAGTTTGAAATATGTTGTCATTATCAGATTTGTTTGAACCCTCAAAATTGCATCTTTTGTGTTAGGACTGGTCACGTACTGGGATTCATTGTGTAAAAGGATGGGATTATGGTCAATCTGTTGAAGGTTGAGGCAATAATTCGGTTGCCTCCCCCACGCACAATTAGACAAATTTAGAGTCTCCAAGGTATGGCTAATTTCTTGCATCGGTTTGTTGTGAATTATGCCAATTTGACCAAAGGTTTTATGTGCTTATTAAAGAAGGATACTCTATTTTTATTGGATACGGGATCCTAGGAGTCCTTCGACACTCATAAGAAGGGCTTGGAACCAAAACCTCTGCTTAGTCCACCAAACTATAGTAGAAATTTCTTGTTGTATGTGGCTGCATCTCAGGAGACGATTGGTATGGTTCTGTTCAAGAGGGAGACGAGCTCCATGAGCACATTATTTATTTACTTACCCAGAATCTCATCGATGTAGAACTTTGATACACTGACGTTGAGAAGTTGGCCTTAGTGATTGTTCATGCAAATCAATTATTGAGACACTTCATATTACTTCACCATACCACGGTCATAGAATATATATCTCCATTTTAGTTCATCCGGACCCGACGAATGATATGGGGGAAATATAATAAATGGATTGTTTTCTTACAAGAACTCGGCCTTGATTTTATTTTGGAAAAATCTAAGAAGTATTTGGTATTTACAGAACTAGTGTCATATCTCCATAGGCTGGATGAGTACACAATTCATGAGGACTCATTTGTGGATGAGCACATTTTCCTCATCTTGTCTACTAACCCTTGTTATGGTGATATCATCATCTAACTACAGAATCTGAAGGTCCCTATGCATCTCTCGCAGGATGATTGATGAAACTTACATCATAATGCTAAGAAATACCTCATCATCGGTGCCACCCTATATCACCATGGGGTGGAATCTATCTTTATTCGATGTTTGACTCTCGAGGAGGCTGTGTTTGTGCTTAATGACTGCCATGGTGGGGCATGTGGTGGTCATTTATCTAGTATTTCAATAGCTCAAAATATTCTAAGAGCGGGTTATTATTGCATTAATGTGGTCAAGAGATGTCACCCTTTCTAGGTGTTCTCTCAGAACATGCACTTGTATCCCGCCCCGTTACACCCTATTATCATCGCCAGTCCCTTTACGAAGTGGGGATAGATTTCATGGATTGTAACCCAGCATCATTTGAGGGGCACCATCATATTATTGTGGCTATGTATTACTTCACAAAATGGAAAGAGGCTATGCCTACGACCAAATACTATGGTGAGATGGTAACTCACTTCATGTTCAATCAGATCATTACCCGGTTCGGGATCCCGAAGGATATTGTCACTGATCATAGCAGTCACTTCTAGAATACAATTATGGAGGAATTAGCTTTGAAGTTTGGGTTTAAGCAAGAAAATTCTTCTTCTTATTAACCCCAAGTGAATGGTTAGGTCGAGGCTATTAACAAGTGTCTTAAGGCAATTTTGCAAAAAAACATCGCAAAAATAAAAACCAATTGGCATACCATGATGTACCTTGCTTTTGGGCTTACTGGGTCGCGGTAAATACTTACATAGGTTTTTCACCATACCAGTTGGTTCATGTGGTGGAGTCGATTTTACCAGTTGAATGCGATATCGTTTCCTTGAAGCTAGCCATAGAGCTCTTGCTTAACACCTTTGATTTAGAAGAATGATTAGTCCACCTAGATCAACTTGATGAGAAACATTGAGATACTACTATGTCATTAGAAGTAAATAAGAGTCATGTCAAGGCCTAGTATGATAATTCTGTCCATCCCCATAAATATAATGTGGGTGACTTGGTCCTTTTATATGATCAAGCAAGTGAACCATCAGGGAAAGGTAAATTTAATCCTATGTTGCGTGGTCCTTACATCGTGAGGCGTGCCTTAGAAAAGGGAGCCTGTGAGTTAGAATATTATGAAGGGAATGTATTGAAGGAGGCTAGAAATGGGATCTACATTAAGAAGTACTACGCTTTAGTTTCCATCTCGGGTTGGTACCTTGTATATTATTGTACAATTTTACATAGTTTTTGGTTTTATTGTAGTGTCATCGGTTTGTTGACATGCTCTCTATTGCTTGGAAAATGTCAACGGAGTCTTCTATATACTTAGAATTTGCAGATGGTGCCATCCTCCATACATGGAACTTAGCTTCTATTTCTTGGGTCATTTATGCACATGGGGGTCAACTTGTGTCTTCAGGAGGGGTATGCCTCCAACCATCCTCAAACCATGTGGCCAAGTATGTTGTGGTAATTGAACTATTATGGGAGGCCATTTCAAATGGTATTCAATATTTAGAGGTTTATATGGATTCACAGTTGATTGTGTCACACTTGAATGGTCAGTAACGTGTCAAATATCCTACATTGTTGAGAATATTCTTGAGGGTAAGATTGTTGGAGTGACATTTTGATTAAATTGCATACTTTCATATACCTAGGTATAATAATCAGATTGTCGATTCATATGTGAATTACATTTTATATTGGCATTTGTCATATAATTAAAGGAGAAGCATGCACATAAACATTCACATTTATATGTAGACATATGTACATATATCAAACCTGTAGCTCTAAGTTTTTATTTCCGAATAAAAGTTCCAAAAATATGGTGTCATAATACAAAAATGGGATTCAAGCCTTCAAAACACATATGGTTGATACAAAATAATATCCCGGCATCTATGCATGTGGGATTGGATGATGATCATGGTAGCACACTACAATGCTCACTAAACGTTGAATAGTCTAACCCATGGATGGGGTACCCCGACCACATGTCTCTGCATCGCCTTGGGCAGGTCCTCGACGTGTACCATACAGATCCTATGGGTCAAATGGGACAAGTTTTCATGTACATTTTGTAGCGTCCACCTGGTATCAACGTCGATCATCTCATATCCTCGACCCCTACATTGGTGTCATGGGAATCCCTTTTGTTGTCGTGGACCTATGTATGTGCAAATGAACCTAATGTCAGTACATGATACCACCAAAAACATGTTTTTATTTCCTTATATAAAAAATACAAAAAAATAAACACAAAATAGATCTCATCAATATCTCTGAATGAGGACCTCGATGGTAGTGGCATATATCTATCTACACGGAAGCCGATACCTGCATAGGGATATTCCTCTATGGTGATTATCTATTGCCACCACTAGTGGAAAAAATTATCAGTGAATGGAGAATGTGCTCTACCCCCTCCTAACCTTCGCATCACCTCTATCCAACGAGTATGGGATGGATCTCGTAGACTATGAGGAGGGACCTCAACCATGGTACTAAGGCTCAATACCCTCTCAAAGAAGAAAGTTCATAATATGCTAGCAAACCCAAAATTCTTCGTCCGACCAAGCTTCCATTTTGTCATCTAATGTTTCATGCTACCCAATAAGGAAGTGCTTTATCCATAGAAAACGGGACTCGTACATTCTATTGCATCAAACATGAGAGGTTGTGATGCCTGGTGTAGTGATTTCAATCCTACTATTCTATGTAGAACTAGAATGGATCACTTGAATACTGAGGCTCTGGATTGCATTTATGGGGACGTGACTTCCCACTTTATCAGTATGGGGAAGGAAATATAGAGCTATATACTAGTCAATACTCATGACTGCACTTGCTCCGTGAGCCCTAAGATTCACTACCTCGCCTTGTCGGGATAGTTGGGTGATGAAATATATGTCTTATACCTCAAGTTTTAATGGCATCCCATCTAGTATGAATGCCTTTGTGTCAGAATCCCAATAGTTTACGAGCATTTGAACTTGTCTTGGTTGTGCCCTCATGCTCCGAAGGTTCCAAAACTTGTAGAACCCACATCTTTGCAATGCATGTTGGGAAACCAAATCACCATGCACAACTCTATCAACATATTCATGCTCTATCTCCCTCCACTCAATTACCATCTTGCAAAGGAGAAGATATTTGGTGAGGTTCCATTTAAAAAAAAAACATTCATTACTCTATACACAGGTCATAGTGTCAACTGACGGGTGGCCACACGGGCGGGATTTGCTTTTCCCACATATATCTAGCCCTATACATGACCCAATGACTTGTCACCTTGTTGAATATTGTAACTTCAAAGGATATTCTAAATGTATCTCACTGATGTA
Source organism: Pseudotsuga menziesii (assembly GCA_001517045.1). Taxonomy (NCBI): domain Eukaryota; kingdom Viridiplantae; phylum Streptophyta; class Pinopsida; order Pinales; family Pinaceae; genus Pseudotsuga; species Pseudotsuga menziesii. Next base: position 686,002 of record LPNX011183452.1, read on the forward strand.
ACCCAAGGGAGATGTTATTATTCCTCCGACAGGGTGTTACTATTGAATTTGGTCATCATAGAGTCATGAGGTAAAGGCTCCATTGTAAGTCGGGTCATTAGTACCATAATGAATAATATAATGCACAGTTTTGAGTCTTCCTAGGTGAATTCGGCCCAAACAGTTTAGTGGGGCTGACTTGATTAGGGTAAAATTATGTTGGCTCAATGTGTATAAATAGAGGAGTTGTGATTCTTATTTGGACACAGTCTCACTCACTTGAGTAGCGCATAGGAGAGAGAGAGAGAGAGAGAGAGAGAGAGAGAGAGAGAGAGAGAGAGAGAGAGAGAACGAAAGGAGGAGAACACTTGTTTTTGGGGTTGTCTCTTACACATCTTATACAGAGGAATTTTTGTTGGATTTTCTTCCCATTGAGGGTTTCCCAAGATAAATAATGTGTCTATCTTGTGATTGTGTTTCTATCAGTGATTTTGGATATACTGCTGCTATGATATTTGAATTGAAAAATAATGAATCTATTCTAGAATATGAAATATTAACATGGTATCAGAGCTAACCGGATTAGAGCAGTTTTCACAAGGTGAAATTCTCTCTCCTCACTCTCTAGAAGAAATTAGGGTTTCTACAAAAGTTGGAGTTTTGAGTATCTGCTTGCATAGAAAGTTGCACCTCCCTAGAGCGCATCTATTGAGTCCTATATCGATATTTTTGGGCGGTTGAATCTCTGACAAATCCAAACCCTAGTTTGGCAGTGAACCATAAAACTACAGTGAAACAGAACTATAAATTCTGCAGTGCTGCAACCTCGCAAGTACGATTTGAAGGGTGAATATTTGGGATCTCCAGAAAGCAGTTGTATCAACTAACTCTCCTCCCTCAAGTGCATCTACTAGTAAGGTCAGCTTTTGATTTTTAGAATTTTCAATTTTTAGTGACCTACTAGATAGAATGGCCCCAAGCATTAAGCTTGAGGACAAATTGGAAGGCATGGAAAACTTCCTAGCTTGGAAGTATAGGATTGGTCTCATTTTGAAAGAGAATGGCCTTGAGAATTACATCAAGGATGAGATTTCAGAACCTAAAGAAGATGAAGCTAAGGAGAAGCGTGAACAATAACTATTCAAGACAATGAGGATCATTGCTGACTCTATTAAGGATCACTTAATCCCACATGTGTCATCTAAGAAGATACCTAAATAGATGTATGATGCTCTTTTTAGAATGTATGAAGGAAGCAACATCAACAAAAAAGATGAATCCGAGAGCTCAATTGAAGGGCACCAAAATGAGCAAAGGAGAGTCTATTCAAGATTACTTCACAAAGGTCTCTCAATTCAGAGAACAACTAAGTGCTATTAGAGACACCCTTGATGAGGATGAACTAGTTATGACTGCTCTCAATGGTCTCACTAGACGTTGGGACTTATTCATTCAGACTCTGTGTTCCAGAAAAGAGAGCATGAATTTTGAAATAGTATGGAAGATTGTATACAAGAAGAAGCTAGAGTAGCCAATAGAGAATATCTCCTCATAAAAGATGATCAAGCTCTATCCACCCATACTAAAGGAATAAAACAATCAAACTTCAAGAAGAGTAATCATAAGCCTTCAAAGAAGAAATTTCAGAAGAAGAAGAAGGATTACTCAAAGTATCAATGTTACAACTGTCATAAGATAGGACATCTTGCTAAAGAATGTCCATCACCAAACATGAACAACAACAACAAGAGACATCATGCTTGTCTAGATGAAGATGAGGATGTATAATAAGAAAGGCCTCGAAAGAAAACTAGAGGTGAAGATGTAGAAGAATATGTGCACTCTCTGGGTCGATAACACCTGGAGAAGACACATGGATTATTGATAGTGGTGCCTCAAAGCACATGATAGGGAAGAAGAAAACTCTATCAAAACTTGAAGAGAAGAACTCTGCCCAGAAGGTATCATTGGGAGATGACTATCAATATCCCATCAAAGGTATTGGTGACTCAAGCTATAAGCTTGAATATAGAACTTCCATGAAGATGAAGGAAGTACTATATGTACCAGGTTTGAAAAAGAACCTATTTTCCATATCTGGTCTAGATAAGAAAGGATATAGAGTTGCTTTTATATATGGAAAAGTACTAATGTGGTCCAAAGGAAAGACACTTGAAGATTCTGCGTCATTGGAGAAGAAGAGGGAGGAGTGTACAAGCTCAAAAGACATCCATAGACAACCCTTGTCCATGAGATTACCAACTTAATTGAATTGTGGCATATGAGACTTGCTCACATCAAATACAAAGAATTACCCTATGTGAGAAAGGTGGTAACAGGGTTACCAGATGTGAAGATTGATTATGAAGAGACATTTGCTCCAGTAGCAAGGTACACTTCCATCAGAACTATCATGGCACTTACTTTCATGATGAAGTGGGACTTACAACAGATGGATGTAAAGACAACCTTCCTTAATGGTGTGATCGAGGAATAGATTTACATCAAACAACCACAAGGATTTGAAGTCGAATACAGAGCGACTCATGTATGCAAGTTGAAAAAGGCTCTGTATGGACTGAAGCAAGATCCTAGAGCTTGGTATGGCAGAATAGATAGCTTCTTGACAAGCATGGGCTTTACCAAGAGTGAAGATGATCCTTATAACCTTTATATGAAGATTATGGATGATGAACCAATAATACTATTGATGTATGTGGATGATCTATATCTGACTAGAAATGAGAAACATATCAAGGATTGCAAGAAGAAGCTAGCTGAAGAATTCAAGATGAAACATCTTGGATTGATGCATTATTTCCTAGGGATGGAACTGTGGCAAAGCTCAAAAGGAATATTTCTGAATAAAGGAAAGTATGTAGTGGAAATATTGAAAAGATTTGATATGTTGGATTGTAAAGCCATGGCCACACCCATGGAAAAAAACTTGAAGTTGTTGTCTGATGAGACATCAGAGTTAGTGGATATGAATCAGTATAGACAGATTATTGGGTCATTGATGTATTTGATGAAAACAAGGCCAGATATATGCTTTGTTGTGAACACATTAAGTCAGTATCTAGTTAAACCTAGATGGGTTCAACTGATTACTTAAAGCATGTAATGAGGTACCTAAAAGGTACAATAGATTTGGGGATTTACTATGAGAGAGATCATGACTAAAAATTGTATGGATATACGGATTTAGATTGGGTAGGAAGTGCCGCATATAGGAAGAGCACCTAAGGTGGATGTTATTGTCTGGGATCCACCATGATCTCATGGTTTAGTAAGAAACAGTCCAGCATTGCTCTCAGTACAGTTGAAGCAGAGTACATTGCAGCTTGCTCCACTTGTTGTGAAGTGATATGGATTCAGAAGATGATTTCAAGATTATTTAACAGGGAGTTGGAAACCACAGTAATTATTTGTGAAAACCAAAGTTGTATAAAGATGACAGAGAATCCGATGTTCCATGACAAATTGAAGCACATAGAAATCCGATATCTTTATGTAAGGGATATGGTACAAAATGGAGCTATCAAGCTCCAGTATGTGAGTACCGATGAGCAAGTTGTTGATGTACTGACCAAGCCTCTATCTCGAGTGAAGTTTGAATATTTCTATGACAATATTGGTGTAGTTCAAAAAGAATTTCCTCGCAAGGAGGAACAATGATGGAACTACAGATGATGAAGATATGGACCTTCTTCGAAAAGGAGAAACAAGTCAAAGCTATGGACTTTCCTCAGAAAGGAAGAACAGGTCGAAGACATGAACCCTCCTTAGACAAAGAGGGAGTAGGTTGAAAATATAAAACTTCCTAGAAAAGGGGGAGTAATGATGAGACTGACATTGATGATGGATGATAGTGATCCTCTCTTGAGGATGGCAGGTATAACACTCGGTGCATGAGAATGGTCCTTACTAGCTAAGGATGGCCTTGCAGATGTTACTCTCACATGGAGAGTACCCACATTCAGTTGTGGATACCATAGAATAACACTCGCTTGGGAGTGCTCCAAACTATGTGGTATGGATGTTCTACGATGGGTCGACATTTTGTATGCGGTCAAGATCTGCTCGGCAGACAATACTCTTTCCTGGAAGAGTATGCCTACATGTAAGTGTAGATACCATAGTATAACACTAAATTGGGAGTATCCTAACCTTAATGGTATGGATGGTTATCAATTAGTCCTCATGGATGATAGGCCGGCACTGGGTGCGATCGAGATCTACATTTAGTTGTAGATGATTCAACTGATTGATATCATGGATCATGTTGATGGAGGATTGCATCATCCTTGGAATTATGTCCTAAAGTGATAGGGATTGATCATCCCGCAAAGAGATCATGTGTACTGTAGGTAGCATGGCGGAAAAGGATTAAGTAGATTGAAGTACAATAGTGAAAGGTCAAGTAGATCGAAGTGCTACTGCCAAAGGATTGAAAGGATCGAAGTGCTACTACAAGGGATTGAGAATATCGGAAGACTGTTGCAAAAGATCGAAGTGTTGCTGCAAAGGATCAAGACTATCAAATTGTTGCTACAAAGGATCAAAGTAATTTAAAGGATCTAGAAGATCGAAGTGCTGCTATGAAGGATCGAAAGTTTGAAGCATTGTTGCAAAAGAATCAAGTGTTCGTGTGATGCAGAAGATGAAGAGTAACTGCTCCAGTTACTGATTATGAAAACTTCCTATGACGTATAGATCTATTATCTTAGTTTACTGTTAATATATTGTCTCTCTGTTCTCCTATAGTCTATGATGATGTTGTCAGTAGAATAACCTTTTCGTTAAGGGGGAGTGTTGAATATTGTAACTTCAAAGGACATTCTAAATGTATTTCACTAATGTAACCCAAGGGAGATGATATTATTCCTCCAGCGGGGTGTTACTATTCTATTTGGTAATCATAGATTCATGAGGTAAATCCTCCATTGTAAGTCGGGTCATTAGCACCCTAATGAATAATATAATATACTTTTTTGAGTCTTCCTAGGTGAAGTCGTCCCAGACAATTTAGTGGGGCCGACTTGATTAGGTTAAATTCAGTTGGCTCAATGTGTATAAATAGAGGAGTTGTGATTCTTATTTGGACATAGACTCACCCACTTGAGTAGCGCATAGGAGAGAGAGAGAGACAAAACAAAAGGAGGAGAACACCTATTTTTGGGGTTATCTCTTATACATCTTATACAAAGGAAGTTTTGTTGGGTTTTCTTCCCCTTGAGGGTTTCCCGAGATAAATATCGTGTCTATCTTGTGATTGTGTTTATATCAGTTATTCTAGATATGCTGCTACTATGATATTTGGATTAAACACTAATGAATCTAGTCTAGAATGTGAAATCTTAACACACCCACATGGATTGAGAAACATAGTTTTGGTGACCAAAAATTAAAAAATCCACCATTAAAACTTGAAATAAAAGGAATGAATTGAAAGAGCATGGAAAGATAAATCACATCATCTTGAAGGTTGTTGATTTCGTGGCTTGTAGCTTCCGAAATCTGCCTTTGATGTTTGAGGGTCAAAAGAGATCTAAAATCTCTATGAGGGGTAAAAAACCAAATGATATCGTAAATGATGAATTTTTTACTATTTATTAAAAAAATTCACCCACTTTATTATAATTTAGACCCTCTTTTTAGTATTTACAGCTATTTTGGATTGATATTATTATGCAAGGTCCCCTTTTTTATGCAGTTTCGCTGATCCTTAGTGGATTTTGACCATTTTCTAGCTTGTTCAAACCCGTGGCAAGTATAAATCTTAACTGGCATATAGAATAGGATCATATTTTGTGTGCATTTTAGGCATACTCCTCATTGTTAGAATAATCCGTCAGGATTATTGTAAATAAATAATAGGAATATGAATAGCTAGGAAGGCGAAGAGGCTGGTAATCAACCGCCTCATGAAATGNATTTGCATTTGAATAAACAATCAATCGGGAGTTATACCTAACAATGTGGCACCATAAAAAGGAACCCTTTCACCCATACTTCATTGAGACTAATGCTGCAAAATATGGAATTGTAGGATGTAGGAGAATGAACTAACTCACCCAAATGATCAAAAAGTGCAAAAGTTTCATCATGGGAAGGATCCATATGGGTAGTGTCATGTAGCTAATTCAAGAGTGTGAAACCTTTGTCATAGATTGGTTCCAATGTAGAGGAATCATGCTCTTCTTTAAAAATTGCATAACCTTCATCAAGAGACAATTCAAGTTCCTCTTCCACCACATCAAGTGTTTGGATCTCTTCAAGATCATATTTAAAGACATCAAGCACATTCAAATTTCCATATTTCTCATGATCCACCATGTCATGGGAATCCTCCAAACAATCTACCATTTGACAATCTGAAACATAGAAGGAAAAACAAGTATCTTGCAACTTTTCAAGAAGTTGTTCATTTTGAATTGTGAGCTTATGATTATCCTCATTATTCTTCAATTACGCTCATGTAGCAATTCATTAAGCTCAAACTAATGGTTTCTATAAAAAATCAGAGACATGAAATTACCTTTGATGTGGCACATTGCTCTTTGAATCTTCTCCATGTCTTCAAGGAAGGATGTTTCCTCCAATGAAGTAGCTCTCCAACAACAATTTGACACTAATGCTTGAGTGTTATGGAGTATTCTAAGGGACTCTTGGATCTTCTTTTCATTCATCTTTAAGGACCCTTCAATAAAATGAGGCTCTTGCAAATGAATCTCCTCATCTTCTTCCTTCTTGCTTGGACCAACTTCATGAAGCTCAAGTGGTGATGGGGAAGTTGATATTATTTCTTCTTCAACTGCTAAAAGGTATTCATTTTCATGTTTAATGTAATTTTGGCTTGCAGAAACACTTTCAAAAGTGATCTCTATGTCACCAACATAGAGGTGTGAGCACCCATCAGTAGGTACTCCTTCATAGTTCAAGCATCCATCAATAGATGCTCTTTGTTTCATTTTCAAGGTAGGATGTGTCTCGAAATGATATTAAATATTTTCAATATAAACTTATTCATACTCATGTGATGTCTCTTCATATTTTTCAGAGTCACTTGGGCCCTGACTTTCGATCCTCATAATGTATTTATTTTTCAGTTTCACCACCCACAAAACTTGGTGGCTCCTTGGTCTCCTCCATACTTGTTTTTTCATTGATTATTCCTAAATGAACTCACATTTGAATTATTTTTCCTAAATTCATTCAACCAATCATAAAAATATTCAAAATGAATGGTATTATGTGTCTCTCCATGATGGGAACTTCTACTACCCCCTTCTGCCAGCTTACCCCTAAGTTGGCTAGCCATCAATTCGAATCCTTTCATAAGATGCTGGGTCATGTTATTGGTTATGTCATCAAAGAGTGGTTTAATGATTTTTATATGCTCCTCACCATCATATGAGATTCCATTTTCATCCCTAGTCATACTTTCCTAAAAAAAAGCCTTCTTCTCCTACTTTTTTTTCCCTCTTCAACAAAAACACTTTTGGTTTCAATATCTAATGGTGGTCCATGAATTCTTGTACTCATAAATATCAGACCACATCAGGTTCCAAGATCATGCTATGATACCACTGTAATTTCCCTTTTTAATAAATTTTATTAAATGACCAATTTTTCACGTTTTTCCCTAATTCGACCTTTGACTAGTTTTGATGTCTAGATCTCCAAATTGGTCCAAATGTTCCCAAATATTATGAGAAGGTGTATGAATGATATTAAGACTTGAATAATATTTTGTATGGATGATTTATGAACCTACAAATACTTCTGAAAACTTTTTTAATATTCTAGCCAAAGTAGGAGTCTTTACTAGCAAATTGGGGTTCCAATCCCCACTGGGTAAATGCTGGAAATGGCTTCTCAAATGCTCCCAAACCGACTCGGATTTCTGAACGGAGGTAGAGGAATTTTAAGGGACAATTTTAAGGTATCATATGCATAATTATTCAGTTTATACAGGCTGTTATGACCCTCTCCCAAACAGCTACAAAATCACTAATTCGACCCTTGGGGAAATGGCACCAAATCTTCTCCAAATGCAATTAAACTAAGTAAAATGACTTCAAATGCTGAAGTGATGAACATGAAACTTGTAATAATAATAAATTAAAATCCATTCATCATAAATATATCAGATATACATTCTCCCATTTGAAATAATCAACATTACCATGGCATACAACAATATAGTGGGGAAATGGCCATTGTTTTCTCATTAATATTCACTTTTACATACAACCCTTTGGTATTTAGACCTGATAATTTATTAGAATTAGTAACAGAGCATATTAAACTTATTACAATCATAAATGTACCATTATAATCTCAAAATCATCAACATTCAATGGCATACACCAATCTAGTGGGGAAATGGTCATTGTTTGCTCATTAATAATCACTTTTACATTCAACCATTTGATATTTCGACATGAGACTTTTTGAGAATGAAGAAAATCTAGTATTAAACTTATTCCAATCAGAAATGGATCATGATAATCTCTCCCAAAGAGTACAATAGCTCACACAAAGCGCAATCCCTCCATGAGCAAGAATGTGTAATAAAAACTGGAAATGGTTGAGAGAAAGTGTTGCACTAGAAGGAACCATAAGCTGCCCTGTATCTTACACCTGAAAATACAAACTCCATTAAAGCTCCATGAAATACCTGAGTGGCCTCGCCAAACACCAACTTGGATGGGAATATTTCACCCTTGAAATTGGATAAGGCAAGAAACTAGTCATCCACTAGCTCTCTCAATTCACAAATGCAAATTTCTCAAATGATAAAAATATCCTCTCCTGGTTGATCCCTGTATTTTATAAACATCCTTAGAATTATAAGGTTACCAATATATCCACAAACTCAATCCAATTCGAATTAGGGTGTGGGCTCAATATTTGCCATGTGTCCTCCCTTTCCTAGCCTTCCATCTTCCCCCAATTCGAGTAGGAACCCATTGAGCTTCCCAAACTCACATGAGCGCCATATTGGATGCTCTATTTCGACCTGCCATTTCAGATATGTCATATGTTAGCCTTCAAATCTGATTTGTGTCATATGTGTCATAGCATCTTCATCATTGTTGTCATAGAGCTAGGGAATCTAGTCCAAGTGTCTTACTAGCTCCAAAATTACCCTTCGTCTCCCATGTAAGTTACATTTCCTTCCAAATTAGACCTATGATGCATATGGCCAAGTGTATTATCCTTCTAACTCATCCAAGAACATTTAGACTTCCTATGGATTCAAAATTTCAAGAGGAGGATGCCATGTGGCACAAAAATTCTAGCTTACGTGGGTCCAATAGTCTCCATGTGTCTCCATGATCAATTGCCACTTTTATTTTACCTTGTATTTATTTATTTAGATAATTTATTAAATATTTATTCCATTCTAATGTTCAAACATACTTTATTGTCCCCCTTATTCCAAATCCCAAAGCTTCCAACCCCAACCTAGGAAACTAGTAATTTTCCTCCTCGGAAATTATTTGACCCTTAGAATCAATTTCGCAAACTCTCATGAATATGGAAAATGTGATTTGGCCATTGTGACCCAATGAAAATTTTGGGGCATAACAAATTTCCCGAGCTTGTCTCAAGTCTATCCAAGCAGAGCCTCTTATTTATCATTTGCATCTTGATCACCCCTCTCCCTAGAGGAGAAATTCACATGAGTGTCCTTATCCTACATCAATTTCCTAGCATTGAGCATGGGTATGTTCCACTACTTGGAACTAGTTTGCTTGACCATGACACTCGTTTCCTATTTGTTGTACTATATGCACATTTTATTCTTTTTCAATCTTTACAATATGAAAAATACAAAAAAAATTAACAAACATAAAAATCGGAACACGAAATGATGTTCTCTTATGTCGACAGTTGTTGTGTCACCTTTGAACAAAGCACAGTTTATGAGTACATTCATCATGGGTTTGGTTTCTAGTATAACCTTAGGAGACATAACCATTATTTTTAGTTTTCTCCACCGATTGGTTAAGCTCTAAGTCCCCATGGAGTCTCTGTTGATGCCTCCTATGTCACAGAGTTGTCCTAGCTTGCACATTTGAGTATGTGCTTCCTAAGTGTCTCCATTCACCTCTTTCTATTGTTTGAAGGAGGTCTAGCCTGATTCATCCATTCCTTAGTTATCTTGACTCTGCAGGTCAACCATTCCTTAGTTATCTTGACTCTGCATGTCGGCCATTCCCGTTACATCATAGAGTCGTGGTTCTACCTAACACCCTGGACCTACTTTCATCATTTGTAGGTGAACTTGAACTCATCAAATGACATCTCGTCATTGGTCACTAACTGAGTGGTTTCCCTTGTGTCCGACGGAAAGAAATATATTCACACATTGGGATTTATGTCATGTTTTGGATTCCATTAGATCCTATTGGTGGTTTCCTTGCCTCTGTCAGTAGTTTTCATTATTGGATGATATTCAAAGGGTCTCTTTCGCATGCTACTTCTTAGGATTTAAATGAGCATCACATAATAATAATACATGAGAAAAACATAAGCATAAGCAACCATTAAATATAGACACACAATGTTTACGTGAAAACCCAAAACCAGAAAAAACCACCATAATAGATCTATTATATCCCTTGACCTAAACCGTCCGAGTCGGGCCAAGTGGGATAGCCACCACTCACCTCCAGGACACTTTACAATGGAGCATTCTCAAGCATTATAAAGGCTTCTTTACATGTAATACCATGGGACAATACCATGGGATATAAAAAACCATGTGCCAAAAACTATGTGCTAGACCTAATCCATATTTGACTCATTCCCGATTAAAGGTTAACCCTAACAACCCCCCCTTTAAACTTGACTTGGAGTAATCACCAACCCCCTAAAAGTTTTACCGAGGAATATCACATACACCCCTATCACCTAGGTCTATCTCCTGACTTTACCGGTGAGTAACCAGGGGTATGCATGCCTTACCAAATCTTACAACCATATTCCCATTTGCATACAAGTCGCTCCATTATTATTTTTTTCATGTGTATTCATGGTGACTACACCATTACCATTTGTTGATTCATCCTCTCACTTTTTCATGCTCTCTCTATTTATCTTTTTCTTTCATGCTCCTTTTTGTACCTGCATCCAAACTTGTCATTGACGTCCATATAAAAATAATCCATCTATCGGATTACATGGGTCCTTAGCCATTGTAATCGTCATTTCTTTAGGAATTCTCTTCACATATATGGTTCATCAATATTGGTCCAAAAACTGAGATTAAACCATCTCACATTCCTCCCACAATCAAAGACTCAACCTATTTGATATATATCAAGTTAGGCTACAAGTACACCTACCACCCTCGTACCTACCTAGTGATTCATTCCATGCTTGATGCAACACACTCCTTCTCTATGCATAATAGGGATACCTTGTGCTTCTAGCACTCGAGGAAATTACATTTTAACCAAGAACCCAAAAAATATTGTTAGGGTGTCGGGTACCACTAAACATGCACCCCAGAATTAATTCAAAAAACTAGGTACAACACAACGAGCACAAGTATATGCCAACCATGGATCTGATACCAATTCTTAGGATTTTAAACAAGCATAATTAAATAATACATGAGAGAACACAATTATACATAGAAACATATTTGAGATAGACACACCACATTTATGTGGAAAACCCAAAATCAAGAAAACCCACCACAAATTGATCTATTATCCCCTAAACCTAAACCATCCAAGTCAGGCCAAGTGAACTGGCCACCACTCACCTCTAGGCCACTTCACAATGGATCCTCCTCAATCCTTTCTTTACATCCAATACCATGGGACAATACCATGGGACACCAAAACCCATTGGCCACCAATACCATGGGGTACAAAAAACCATGTGCCCAAAAGCTATGTGCTAGACCTCAACCACCTTTGACTCATTTTCAAGTCAATGTTATCCCTACCAATCCCCCCTTTAAACTTGACTTGGAGTAATAACCAAACCCCCTCAAATTTTTACTTAGGAATCTCACATACACCCCCTATCACCTAGACCTATCTCCTAACTTTACCAGTGAGTTACCAGGGGTATGCATGCCTTACTAGGTCTTATAAGAAATTACGAGCAATAAAATAACATAAAAATGCGAGAATAAATATTAAAAGCAACATTCACAAGAATATCTTCATTACCATATCCAAACCGTCCAACCAATCCAACCAAGCTAGCCACCACTCACCTCCAAGCCACTTTACAATGGAGACTTCTCAAGCCTTATAAAGGCTTCTTTACATGTAATACCATGGGATACAAAAACCCATGTGCCCAAAACTATGTGCTAGACCTAAACCACCTTTGACTCATTCCTAATTCAAGGTTAACCCTAACAATACCCCCTTTAAACTTGAGTTGGAGTAATTACCAACCCCCTTAAAGTTTTACTAAGGAATCTCACATATACCTCCCTATCACCTAGGTCTATCTCCCAAATTTACTGGTGATTTACCACGGGTATGCATGCCTTACCAGGTCTTACAACCATATTCCCATTTACATGCAATCCCCTCCATTAAATTTTTTTTCATGTATCTTCATGGTGACTACACCATTACCATCCGTTGCTTCATCCTCTCATTTTCTCATGCTCTCTTTCTTGCTCATCTTGTGTCATGCTCCTTTTGTACTTGCATCCAAACCCTATCATTGACGTCTAGCTAAAGAAGATCCCATCTACCTGATTACATGGGTCCTCAACCGCTGTAACCCCCAGTTCTCTAGGAATTCTCTTTAGCTACATGGTTCACTAATCTCGGTCCCATAACTAAGATTAAATCATCTTGCATTCCCCCACAATCGAGGACTCAACCTATCTAATCCAAATTAAGCTAGGCTACAAGTACACCTTCCACCCTCGTACCTATCTAGTGGTTCATTCCACACTTGATGCAACATCCATTCTTTGCACATAAAAGAGATACCTTACGCTTCTGGCACCTAGGGAAATCAAATTTTAACCAAGAACCAAAAAAATTTGTAGTGTCGGGTACCATCCAACATGCACCACTATTGTACAGGATTATGCACCTTATAACCTAAGGTCTGTGGTTACCAAAATACTCAATTAACTTGCAAAAAATTGACTCTAGAGTGCAGTAAAGGAAATAGGAGGATGAGAAAGACTTACCCGATATACGACGATTGATCCTAGCTTGTCCTCTTCCGCTCTGCTTCTCCTCTAAAGTCTTCAGGGATGCTTTCTCCTTCACCTATCAAGATTCAGTCTTCCAAATACAAGATGATTCATAT
>LPNX011183452.1:706218-726111 GCA_001517045.1 Pseudotsuga menziesii
AAAAAATAGAGCCCAAGACCCTGATCACTGATCTGGACAGAGACACTTTAACCTACAACCCAAACAGGCCAAACTATTTCAGCATGCAAGCAGAAAATAATCCAAGCAAAAGAGACTCAAGGGCTTTTGAAAAAGCACAAAGTGTGATCACCAAAGGTATTCAAACAAGCTACACAGCATTCATAAAGAAAATCAACTCACAAATAGGGATTACACAAAGAAAGGAACAAGCAAACCTTAACTTAAAAAATCCCTACTTCCAGGAATATATGCGACTGTATAGAAGTGCAACCCGCGGATGATACGCGACTGTTCAATACAGCAACCCGCGTATGCAGGCTTGTATCCGCGACTGTGCAAAAGAGAAACTCGCGGATAGGTATAATTTTTTTCTCAAAAAACAATAAAAATTCCCAAGACTTTCAAATACTGAGGCAAGTATGAACCAGGATAAAAGATCACACACAGACTTCAAAGCAAAGACTGGTCAAGGGTGACAGAAACAACCTACAACAGTCTGGGCTCCCCAGCGGAGTCACCATTTCTGTTGTACAGGATTATGCACCTTATAACCTAAGGTTTGGGGTTACCAACATACTCAATTAACTTGCAGACAATTGACTCTAGAGTGCAGTAAAGGAAATAGGAGGATGAGAAAGACTTACCCGATATACGATGGTTGATCCTAGCTTGTCCTCTTCTGCTCTGCTTCTCCTCTAAAGTCTTCGGGGATGCTTTCTCCTTCACCTGTCAAGATTCAGTATTCCAAATACAAGATGTTTCATATATATAAACAGGTTAGATAAATCATATATAGGATGCTGAAACATAAACATTTATCAAACCACAATACATGAAATACATTCAAGACACAATATGGAAGAAGGATTCTCTTTATTATCAATAATGAAGAAGTTCAGATTACAACCCAACGCCTGAGACAAGGACTCCTCTGCAACCAAAGGATTCTGAGTTCCACTGCTCCAAAGACTTCTGTATAAACTCCACCAACATAAATTTGCTCTCCAAGTGTGTGTCTAAAACACCCTCCCCAAGTCCTGTATTTATGTGGATGAAATAAGGCAGTTTTGAAGGTTGAGGAGGTTGATACAGTTAAGGGGATTAAGGGAAAATGACTTAACTAATCTCAAGTAATCACGTGTTTTTATTTTTAATGTCAAAGGAACATATCCATGGGTATCAAGAATGACAACCTGCGTATGATCCACGAGCTGCTATAAGAGCAACCTGTGTATACATCCATCCGCGACTTGCAACAACCGACACTCGCGTATGATCCGTGAGTTGCATATATATAGGGTCGCGGATATGACTTGACATAGTTAAAAAGTCAAAGTAACTATTTGGATGGATGAGGAATGTATTTTATAATAAGCCCATCTATAGTGTTTTGGGCAACCCTCAATCCATAGATGTCCTTTTGTGTGCCAACATGAGGGATGTCGGCACTCGGACGGAGAGGTGCCATTCAGGTGGATAACAACCACATAACATATTTATTAAAAATTAGGTACAAAAACATTGAATACCACGTCTTCACCAATTTTTACTACAACCCATACTTATGAGCTTAAATTCTCCTTTCCTCTGTACATGTTTTCCAGAACACAAATACACTTTTTACTTACACTGGCATTCTATGGATGCAACAATCCTCATTTTATATGTGCTTTTCCATTACAAGTTTCAATCTTAAAACGTTGTCCATCTCTCAAGCCAAAATCCATTACCACATGAATGGTCATCACCATCAAGCACCCATGCACCCATTTCATTATCTATGTGCATGGTTCTACCTTGAAAAGCAAATGACCATAATAGTGCTTTCAATGGAAAATCTATCATGTCCATGATAGAGAATAACCATGATCCACACTTTGTACAATGCACATAATTCCCTCATAATCATAGCCATATCACATAGGTACAAATCCATTCCTCTAAAACATGGCCATGACCACCACTAGATCTGGTGTTTTGCGTCCTCGACTGTGATTATTCCTCGAGAATGAAGTTTAGGATATTCAGCCCATGGATCTGGCTAAGTTTCCAGTGACCAGACTCTTTCTTAGGTTCTTCGTGCTCCATGAACTCTGCTTCAGCTTTACCCATGTTTAAAAACTACTTCCATCCCATGCATCTACCAAATGCGTCGAGCATGCTATCTTTTCCTCATCCTCTGTGTCCCCACACCCTGAATGTCATTCATCTTGGAAGCATTCTCCAACTTAACCTAGAGCAATGGTTCTCTCTTCATGTTGACATATGGGTTGTTGATGCACCCTCTTACTTCTCCATACAGAACATGATTCTTCACACCCTTCACTAGTGGAAAATCATTTATGTGGTGAAGCTTCAACTGCATATTCAATGGTGGCACCAATATA
The DNA here is from genome assembly GCA_001517045.1 of Pseudotsuga menziesii. Taxonomy (NCBI): domain Eukaryota; kingdom Viridiplantae; phylum Streptophyta; class Pinopsida; order Pinales; family Pinaceae; genus Pseudotsuga; species Pseudotsuga menziesii. Next base: position 708,627 of record LPNX011183452.1, read on the forward strand.
TATACAAATCCAACCAGATCTACACCAGGCACTCAATCCTTAGATTTGATTTTTAGAAAATAGATCCATCGAAGCACGATTTACTTCAATATATACACCAGAGCTCCTTCACACTACCAAATTAAAAAAAATGGGCCAATTCTTTTTTTCTTGAGAGATCCCCATAAACCTTCATGACGGGGGGTAGTCCACCCCCAGGCCCCCCCTATAGCTCAGTCGAGAAACCAAACACCATGGTTGTCTTCACACAAGCTCACCTAAGCTTTGATACCAGTTATTAGGAATTACGAGCATCACATAATAATAATATGTGAGAAAAACATAAGCACAAGCAAACATTAAATATATACACACAATGTTTACGTGGAAAACCCAAAATAGAGAAAAACCACCATAATAGATCTATTATATCCCTTGACCTAAACCGACCAAGCCGGGCTAAGTGGGATAGCCACCACTCACCTCCATGCCACTTTACAATGGATCCTTCTCAAGCCTTATAAACGCTTCTTTACATGTAATACCATGGGACAATACCATGAGCTACAACAAACCATGTGCTCAAAACTATGTACATATTGATCGTCTGAGTTCTTCCAAATCATCCATCCTTGTTGTGTACCTCATGTTGGTTGATGGGAGATGCCTTAACTCCCTCCTTCCAGTGGATTCCATTCCATCGAATTCAGAGCATTTATTTTGGAATTGGTATCTAGAGACAATTGAGTGCCTTGAGGTTTGCAGTCATCAATGGTAGGTTCTCTCACCATAAAAAATTTGGGAATACATTAATTTCCTTTGATCAATGGATTCTTCAACAGTTCAATCTCAACACCTCTATTCACACTTATTGAATGCACTCGGTACATTGACACCCATTTTCATCATTGGTGGGTTGTCTCGCGTCTATTTACATATACATCAATGACCATTAATCAGACGATGTTTCCTCATGTTCGACCTCAACACCTATGTTCACGTGATGGGACATGTTCCATTGATTATTTGTGTAGAAGACCTTAGAGTATGGTGGCATTCAATATATTCTTCTACCTTGATTGTGATAGTACCTATGGGATTTCAATTCTCATACCATAGCAGTGTACCTTATTATGTATCAGATGTCTTCATTAAGTATGGAGACCAGACTCCATTGTGTATTGTATGTGGTTGTGACCACTTATGCGATATGTTTATTATTCCTATTCATGGCCACTGTAGTTATATGTATCTGGGTTTGCTATATATACTCCAAATCTGCAATCATGTATAAAGAGTTATCATTGTATTATGTTGATGAGTGGCTAGTTCCTCCACTTGGATTTTCACTATCCCACTTTTGGGACTATTATAATGTACTTCGGCAATTGTGTAACCCTCTGACCTAACACAGCAGGGGGCATCTTATATAGCGTGATTTTTCACACCTTATACATCATGCCTTGATGGCATTCCCTTATCCCTATGTAGGCTCACTACAACCCCTTACTCAGTATAGCCCTAATGCTTCAGTATAACCCTGAAAATGCACTTTTGGAGATACACGCAGGTCAACAGTTATGCATCTCGTGTATACATGGCTTGCACCATTACATCCCGTGTACATCGGGTTTTTTGCTAAAAAACAAAACAAAAATTGTAGTTTTCCTAATCAAGTAATGAATAGCTTGATCCTTGGCCTTCCATATGCTTGGAAACACTATGATTTGACCCTCTATTTACCATTTGAGGGATATATATTCATCCATTGTGAAGCATTGGAGGAGGAGAAACTTTGAGAGTAAGGAAACTATAGCAAACTTCTACTCCATTTACATATGCTTGAGTATGCATCCCTTTATCCTTGTTTATAGAACTCTTTATGTTAATCTCCCAAGCTCTCCATTATCTTTGTGAACTTGCCTTGTGATGGAGGATTGAAGTGGTGGAGGCCTAGGTGGAGGAACTTGGTTTCTCAATTCCAACGAGGTGCCGACAGAGATTGTCACATTGTATCTCTATTTTTATATTAGTAGAAATATCCATTTCTCGGCCAAATTTAATGGGCAATTGTTTATATTTATATCCATGGGTATAGTTTCTTTATACATGTTTAAATGTATTATGCTAGTTTGAATGCTAACGTTTAATATATTTTATGCTTGGATGTATATTTTTTGTTGAGGGAAAATTGTAGGGAACAAGCATTTTATCATGAGCTCAATGGTGGCGTTCATCGAACATCTGGTTGAGGTACAGACTATATCCCTCAGTTGTTAGCTTCTTTTATTTATCTAGCATATTTGAGAATGGATGTGATTTCTGGTGTCATCCCGTTTGTTGTGGTCCACCCCAATACATAGAAATATTTTATCCGTAACACTATAGAGGTACATCCAGCATGAAAAAGGGTTGACACTGTATGGATATGTGGATTTACATCCATCATGAAAAAGGGTTATCTCTCTAAGAACTTCTAGTGATGTATAGATTCGAGAGATGTCACAAGCCAATGGCCTGAGTACCAAGTTGTAGCAGCAGTGATGAGATCCAATGATGATGTCCAACGATGATTTCTAATGATGATGATGATGATAGAAGAAGACCTTCCTTGTTAAGAGAGAGTGTTGAAGATTGTGTAACTTCATAAGATATTCTTATTGTACTTTTATTGTATTATTATTGTACCTCCTTCGAGGGATGTTGTTGTTCTATTTGGTCATTTTAAAATCTTGAAAGAATCAATATAAACCTTTTGTTGTAAATTGGGCCAATAGTACCCAAAATAATTATTATATTAATGTTATCAGAGTCTCCCTAGAGAAGTCAACCCAATAAGAGTAAGAATTCGGCCCAATTAGGGTAAAAGGTCACTCGCATGATGTGTATAAATAGAGGGTTTCACCTCTCATTTGAACACACAATTTTCTCAAGCAAGTGCACAAGAGAGAGAAGAAGAGGTTCGTTGGGAAGAAGAAGAAGATTCTCTTATCTTGGCTTGACATTGTACTTGGTGACATAATATTTACTAAAGAAGTTTATGGGTTTTCTCCCTTGTGGTTTCCCAGAGGAAAATATTTGTGTTCTTTTGTGTTGTTGTACTTGTTTTTCTTTTTGTGATCCTATTGCATATGGTTATGATGAATTAATGCAAATTGTTTGAAGATCTAATATAACCATTTTAAAGCATAAATTTCTAGCATTATGTAGGTTACTTGACCTAGAAATCCAAATGTACTCCTCAATTATTTGGGGGATCTACATAGTCATTTATGAAATCAAGTGATGCTCTTCAAGCCCAAGACAATTGATGAGGCATGTGTGCAAGCACGATAACTGGAGACTATATGAAAGAATAAATGACAACCAAGTGGTTCCAAACATAAAGAGAACCCAGACACTTCCAAGGAGGGGAAGAAGAAGTGGAAAGGAAATTTAAGAGGACTACAACCATACATCAATGCAAGGTTCCAAAAGAACACTATAATAATTATAACATCAATGGTCACAATGAAGAAAACTATCATAAGCTACATCCAGAGATGAAACCTAAGAATTATAAGAAGGATGCCAAGAAGAAGAACCTTCTATCCGTGGTCAATCCAATAGGTAGAGGGAAACTCAGATGTGGATGAGAATAATGTTTACACTTCAATGTAGAAGGAGGTGAAACTGAGTAGCCTTCATCATAAGGGAGAGAAGGAGATGGAAAAATTATTCTGTATAAGGAAGACCAAGGTAGGCACTCGATTTGATTTTGGTTCATAAGCCAACCTCATAGAATTTGATCTAGTTAGCAAGCTTGGTTTGGAGGTTTGTGATCATCCTAATTCCCATCCACTGGGATATGTAAGAAATGATATATAGATCAAGGTTAGGAAACAATGTAATATCAAATTTTCTATAAGTGCATATTTTATTGATGAAGTGGAGTTAGATGTAGTACCCCTTGATGTGTGTGTTGTGGTGTTTGGAATCCCCTACATGTATACGTAGGATGCAATCTTCATTAAGAGAGAAAATCAATACTGCTTGATTAACAATTGGAATTCATTCATAATCAATGCACATAAAGGTAAATCAAAGATATCACTGGTAAGTGTCAACCAAGCCAAACAATTGATTAGTGCAAGTAAGAAAAATAATTTTCTTTTATTACAAGACAATCAGTCAAGTGATGAATTGGTAAGAGTAAATGAATCCTTGGAGAGATGTACCAAAGAGAAAAAACATCAGTTGGAGGATTTTCTACAAGAATATAGGGGAGTGTTCCAAGGGTTTAAAGAGATACACCCTAAGATGGAAGTAGAGCATGAGATATAGTTGTTTCTTGACTCCCCATTGCCAAATATTGGGTTATATAGATCATATGTTATAGAAGCACATGAAGTGAAGAAGTGGTTGTAACAATTGTTGCAGCAAGGGGTGATTTGACCAAGCACATCACCTTGTGGGTCACCTATCATCATCACACCCAAGAAGGATGGGACTTGGCGTATGTGTTGGTGGGCTCTAATATCAACAATAATATTCTATCGAGTTCAAACAAGACACCAACATGACTACTATATCTAAACCTTTACTCTTAATTGTAAACCCAAAGATTCCTACAAACTTATGAGGGTCTTGAAAAATATATACAACTACAAAAGGAATGAAATGTCTAGCAGTATAACAATCCTAATTTAAACTTCAGAAGAATCACAAAAGAAAATGTTGAAATAAATTGAAACTAAGTGCTGTGAGGGAATAAGACTCAAATTCTCTATTTGGCACTTAGTTCCTTATCAGTCCTATCAGAGACAAGCATAGAGTGATTCTATGTTCAGTTCATAACCTTTGGTAAAATATATCCATTACTCGACATTTAATTTATTGAGTACAAACATTAAGAAGCCAAGGGTTCCATGCGAGTGGTCAAAACAAGCAAAGGGCTTGGCATAAACAAGTGTTGAGTATGAGATCATATATATAAAATAAATAACATTTTTAACTTGAAATTGCATATAACTCCTAAAATTAAAGAAAACAATACTAAAATAACTCTACATATAAGCAACTAGAAACAACATTTTATCAGAAAATTTAGGAATTTCTACAATATGCATAAATTCTACAACAACTACTCTGTTTAACTAATAATGACATAAAGAACAAATATACTTTAATGAAACAAGTTCCTGTAATTTCCCTTGGATGGGTCCTTATCCAAGATCATACAAGAACAAGAGAATACTCATATATAACCTAGAATAAGTAATTCTTCCATTCAAATGTAGAAAGTGGAAACACGCATAAAAACATATTTAAATTCTCACCGTTCAGAGTAAATACGATAGTATCATAACAAAAAGGTCACTGACTTGAACTAGCTAATCTATAAAACTTAAATACAAAAATTTTTTAACCTACATATTACTAAACTCCTAGTCTACTAAAAGAACACATCATGCATTGCGCTGAATACTCATGCACAATGAGCGACAATGCATAGTTGACATATGGTGGAAACGATGGGGAGAAATGTGGATTTAGGGTCTAGTCCTCTACTTGTTTGATACTTGTTCATTGTCGAAACCACTAACTGTCTACGCTAAAGGTGAACTATTGCTAACTTATGCTAAACTGAATTGCGATGATCAGAGAGTGAACTATCAAAACTGGGACTGCACCAATCAAGGAGTGAATTGGACTACACTGAGTGACTTTGTAAAATTGGGACTTGCGATCATATAATGCTGAAAAGTGTATTAGATAGACCCATTCCTTCATGAGTTATTGTTACATAAACTTCATCAGTATTGTATGCAATTCAGTGATAAAAAAAAAGACTACATATGATAAATAAGTAATTGAAATCTACATACAATCCTAACTAAAATGCACACTCATACATCAACTTGTTTCCATAATATCCCCCTTTTGGTCCCGAATGTTTGAAATAATGAACAAAATATATGACTTTCTTACCCAAAAGTGGGAGCCATCATGTGTATCAACTACATATCTTTGAACAAGATTACACTTAAGAATTGGTACGCTCTACCCAGGATTTTCGATTTGTTAGACTAGTTGCAACTTGTCAAGCTTCACCAAGTTGGATCTCAAGTCAAGATACGAGTAGCTATGTGTCAAAGAAGAAGGCACTTAGAAGACAACCTTTAAGGGGAGGGAAGGTTTCCATAAATGTTTGGTCATGCCTTTTGGTTTATGTAATGCACCAACTACATTTATTATATTAGTGAATGACGTTTTGTGCTGATATTTAGATTCATTTTTTACACTGTATTTGGATTATATACTAGTTATAGCTCTATCTGGGAGGAACACATTTCACATCTCAAGCATGTGTTAGAGACTGAAAAAACACCAAATGTCGGCTAATGTCAAGAAATGTGAGTTTTCTTAGTAGTCATTGGTGTATTTGGGGTATGTGATCGGCCGAGTGGAACTCAAGAATACCCTACAAAAATGAAGGAAATCTCCTACTAATGTCACTAAAGTTATGAGCTTTGTTGGGAAAACACAATACCTACAAAATTTTATTGCTTCCTTTTTAATGGTGTCCACACCACTCCATGCCATAACATTGAGTGGTAAGAGTTTCCAGTGGGAAAGGAATCAACATAAAGCTTTCAATGACCTAAATTGAAAGATTAGTCAAGTGCCAGTTCTTACATTGCCTAACTTGCTGAAGCCTTTTGAAGTTGAGACATATGCAAGTAGGTATGTCATGGGAGAAATTTTGATGCAAGGAGGTAAGCCATGATGCTACCATTCTAAAATGTTTCAAGGGGAAGTCCTAAACTACAATACATATGATAAGGAGCTATATGGCCTACTTCAAGTTGTTAAGAAGTGGAAGCACTATCTGATGGGAAAGGAAAGCATTATCCACACAGATCACCATCCACTACATTATTTGCAATCCTAGAGTAAGATGCAACAAACCAAGCATTACAAGTGGATGTGATTTTTGCAAAAGTTTCATCTAGTCATCAAGTATAAGAAGGGAAGCACTAATAAGTTGGAATACATGCTTTCAAGGCCACCCACATCTAAGATTACAACTTTGGGGACTCATATGCATACAATGAGGGATACACAAAATATGTGGACTTCAAGAAGTTGTTTCAACAACTATAAGGCCAATTTCATGTTGACAAAGGTGCATACAATAAGGTTGACTATCATATCCAGAATGGGTTACTTTACAAGCTCGACAAGCTTTACATTCCTAAAGGTGAAAGATTGTAGCTCATTAGAGAAGTGCACACCTCCAAAGTTTCAAGGCATTTTGGTGTTGGGAAGATAGTTGCTAACTTACAAAGGTATGTGTTTTTACCCAAAATGCAAGAATATGTAGCAAGATTTATTAGAGGATGCATACTTTGTTGTACCAAGAAGCATGGTAATAGAAAGCAAAGTCTATACCATCCCTTACATGTACCCACTCAACCTTGGGAAAGCATTCCCATGAATTTTGTGGGTGGGTTACCGACCACTAGGAAGGGACATGACTATGTATTTGTGGTAGTTGACTTATTCAACAAGATGTGCATTCCTATGCTTTGTAAAAAGAGCATCAAAGGACAAGAATCATTGCATGTTATTTAAGCAGGTCTAGGCGCAATTTGGGATACCAAGGAGCATCATCTCATATAGGGATACCCGATTTCTTAGTGCCTTTTGTACTAATTTTTGGGAGAAGATGGACATTATGTTGAAGAGATCTACAACATTCCATTCACAGAAAAATGGTAAAACATAAGTAGTCAACATGACTTTTGTGCAGTTTTTGAGGGGTTATAATTAGAAGTATTCGAAGACTTGAGATGAACATCTTATCTATATTCAACACACTTATAATAGAGCAGTCCACACTTCCATTGGTAGGCCCCCTTTTGAAACTTGTTTTGGATATTTGCTACCTTCACCTCTAGATGTTGCATATGGATATCAAGGGGGAGTGAGGCTCAAAGACACCATAGGTGAAACATTAAGAGTTGAAAATTCATTGATAAGATTAGACGAATCCATTTGCAAGTACATGAGAAATTAAATAGTCATAGGAAAAGTGCAAGGCTAGACATGACCAACAAAGGGTTGAGAAATCATTAAAAGTGGGGGATAGATTTTGGTTAAAACTAAATAAGGAAAAATGATAGGGTCTTGGAAAAATATCAAGGCTTTGCAGTATGGCCCTTTTGAGGTATTGGAGAAGATGGGAGGTAATTCCTACAAACTCAATCTACCCACATACATGCGCATTTATGCAGTAGTGTATGTGGAAAAATTGAAACTTTATGAGGCTTCCATGTTAGATCAAGAGGAGGAGAAAGTCCCACCTACCATAAAGGACTTAGCACTTGATGATCAAGCAGAGTTGGCAGAAGACACAGTTTTGCAAAAGAATTCTAGGACTACTAGATAGGGGCAATATGATCGATGGCAAGTTGGGTTGAAAGGACAACTTCTAGGTAAGGATAAATGGTACTCTAGGGAGAAGGTAGAGGATAATTTTACTCACCTCATTAAGTAAGAGATTTTGGGGACCAAAAGCCTCCCAAATTAGGGAGGTATGATCCAAAATGGATCAATATATAATTTGTAATCTATTTTGCTGTTTTTTTGGGTGGAAAAATTGGATGAATAGGCTTGTAGGGCCCATTTTAGGGGCAAGTCTTACATTGTAGATTTAGAGTCTAGAACCCTCTCAAGCTCATTTGAGGGATTAAATAATTATTTTTTGGGTCAAAATTTTATAAGCATAGCTCACGCCCCCTCGACATTGTGCTAAACTCTGAGACCTTTCTAATGGTTCAATAATCACTTCAATTGGAGTTTGTATGAGGAAGTTATTCCTTCCACAAGTTGACCTATCTAGTTAACCATCATGGTATTGAGTGGATTCCACGTAAGCTCTCATTCCCCACACATGTGGAGCTAGTCACATGTAGATTTTCAAGAACATTATAGAGGGTCCAAAACCCTAACCCTAACCAAGAGTTGAGGCATATAAAATCCTAAATCTAACCGTAGACGACTATCAGACTATTTTAAATATTGAGTCGTTAGAGGAGAAGGGGTTCCATTCTGATGATGTTATTGTATTGTTTCATAGTTAAGCAACAATAAGGGATTGCATAACCATAATGAGTGCCACTTTCGTTGTATTTGCATTGCACATTGGAGAAGAAAAGAACAAGGCGTAGTCCTCACTTTTGGTTAAGTTTTTTCCCCATAGTGAGTTTTCTCAACATATATCTTGTGTTGTTTGTGTGGATGTGTTATTTTGCCCTAGTTATTTTCCTTACCGTTCCAATTTATTTATCATTATATAAAATTAAGCTAGTTTTTTTTTCCTTGGAAAAAAAAAGCGTAACTTTATATCATCTATGCTTATTTATCATTATATAAAAATAAATTAAGTTATAAAATTTGTCAGAACAAACTATTTCATAAAATATCCATAATAATTTACAAATAAAAAAAAACTCTTCATTTCCTTTCTGAATCCAAACCGTTTGATCCTCATCAAATTGTTATCAAATTTATAATATTATTATCAAATTTATGATAAAATAGAAACATTTTACTACAAAATAAACTAGCAACACATTTAAACAACCACCTAATATTGAAATAAAATAAACAAATTGGTAAATGAAGTATTCTCTTAACCCCACCAAAACTCAAATTTCACAAAACTAATTAATTTACCAAAACAAACAAACATTTATAATTATTAAAAATATTATACCACACCACACCAACTTATTCCTTTATTTTCCTCGCCTCTTAAAAACATCTTTTTGCTCTCGTGACACTTTTTCCAATAAACTTTGACTTCACATTTTATCGTGTTCATCACCCCATCCTTCCTATGTTGGTATGTCTACTTATACTTTGTCGTCCAAAATATGGTCATTCTATATTCTCACTGCCACGTGTCACCTTTATTAATTTAAAAAAAAAAATAAGTTACGTATCCCTATCACATACCATTTTGAGATCCCACTTTGTTGACCTAAATTTTTACACGTGTCCATTTAACATATATAGATATCTCACTATGCCTCCTTCCCCACACTATCTTAATACCCCACTAGGTGAACCAAAATTTTGCCACCTGCTGGCTTAGCCATACAAAGAAACCCAAGGAAAAGGACTTGTACCAGAATTAATAAAAGGGGACAATGTTTAGTGGCCAATAGCAAGAAGAGCATGAATGAGTGGGTGGATTTCCTTCCTTTTAAAGGAGTGTGATGTGTGCATTTCAGCCTTTTTTTTTACTCTTTCTTTTGTCAATAACACTGCCATGCACATGGATGCACATGGATTGCTCTGATTTCTCACTTTTAGGTGGTTTATCCAGCTATGCATAACCATGGCATTTTCTTTCTAGGAAAACCCCACATTTAATCCAACCTTAGTCATTATGGCAATTTCTTTCCTCAAAGAGGTGGATTATATGGCTACATTTACTCATAAATAACATGGTGACTATGCATAACCATGGCATTTTCTTTCTAGGAAAACCCCACATTTAATCCAACCTTAGTCATTATGGCAATTTCTTTCCTCAAAGAGGTGGATTATATGGCTACATTTACTCATAAATAACATGGTGACTAATTCATTTTTTTGGTTGCAAATTATTCGAACCGCTTACCTAATTTTGGTAAACACTCAAAACAATACTCTCGATTCTTAAAGCTACTCCCTTTAATACCCCTAAACCATGACTTTTCCTTGGCATATTTCACATAGTCCATTTTAATAAGTGATACTTTTTTTCTACTAGTAATGCAAGTTTCTATTATGGCCAAACAACTAATTACATGATGGTCATCTTCGCAAGTATTTATCTTATTACATTATCAAACCACACTATTAATCAAGTAAAAGTAAGTGTTATGGCCAAACAACTAATTACATGATGGTCATCTTTGTAAGTATTTATCTTATTACATTATGAAACCACACTATTAATCAAGTAAAAGTAAGTTTTGCTCTAAAACCTATCTCTTACATATCACCACAATAAATTTACTACAATAAGTTTAATTTAATTTAATTTAATTTACTACAATAAGTTTAATTTAATTTATTACATTATGAAACCACACTATTAATCAAGTAAAAGTAAGTTTTGCTCTAAAACCTATCTCTTACATATCACCACAATAATTTTACTACAATAAGTTTAATTTAATCTATTTCTTGGATCTCATATGGAGAGAATGTGCACTTAAAGAGAGAAGCGCCATTATGTATGCTGACACATGAGAATGTGTTTAGAGGAAGAGTGAACCAAAAACACCGACATCTTAAGTTATTGAGCATCTACCTATGTAGCCACCATTTGCATACATTTCATAGTTGCAAACAATAACTATTTAGTAATACTTCGATTTATAATTGTGAGACATCTTTCATTGGAGATGGGTGAGCAATAAGCAATATATATATATATTCCAAAAAAAAGCGTAGTTTTATTAAGATTTAACAAAATTACATTATGCAGAAGGCCATATTTCCATGCCTTTACTTTTATTGTTTTTTCAACCCATGCATATAGTTTGTATCCCATGATCCACTTATATACTTTTTTGCCAAAAAAAACAGAGAGCCTTGTATGAAGTTCTATGCATAGAGTGCTAAAGAAAATATGGTATGAGAGTTTTCCAATAATATCATTTCATCAAATAAGTCATCTTGTGTTTGTCTCATTCTTTTTATAATATATATATATATATTTCTTTTGATGTGCATATGCTTCACATCAAATAATAATAATAATAATAATAATATTAATATTAAAGTCATGACCAAGCCATACATCAAATCGATGTATGACATTCCCTTATTTGTAGGAGAAGGGACTTTTTTTATTCAATGATTAAACTATTTTAGTTTATGAAGGTGTACATATCTTAGGCCTATAGGCTATGATCTAAAAAAGAAAGGCACACACACACACACACACATATATATATATATATTGTAAATTATGGGTCCCTATATTAATTAAAATAAAATATACAAAGGATGATAGTTTAGGTCTGCCCTATCGAAAACCAGACCAAGCATAAAACACTAAGCTATCCTTGAGGTTCCAAGGTGTTCCACTGAACCTAAGAAAGCAACAAAACTGAACTACTAGATCATGAACATAGCTATTATAACTAGTAATAAAAAAATAGCCTGAAACATAGCTAGACTATGAATCTGTATCATCATCTAATATAGGTATCATAGACACCTCTTGGCCATTGGATGAAGCAAGAGCTAAGGTTGCAAACTCCTAGCAAATGCTTTCTTTGACGAGAATATTGAGCTTGCCATCCAATTCCTTGTTTGGTTCTTGAAGTTTATCCATTTGTAGTAGATGCTCATTTTGTTCTTCTTGACTATCGAGAAGTACCTTTCCCAAAAGAAACTTTCTTTACCAATACAAAGAAACAATCGTGTAATATTTAGATTCTCATAAATGAACCCCAGGAATCATGTCGTGCTCAGTGTCCTCAACCTTAATAAATTTCTATTCAGTTTTTACTCAACTTTTAATCTAAAAGATATACATATTTTTAATCATTAAATCTACTCAATTTAGATATACCATTATATATCATTGCAAAGCCCTAAATTTTACCATAATTAACCACAACCTTAAAAAATAAAATTAAAGATAATCACATAAAGAGGCTTTGGATCCATTATTCTCATCATTAATTTAGTTTTCCCATTTTTTTATCTTCAATTTTGAAGTATTTAAGATTTAAAAAAGATACAAGAGAATGATATTGTGTTAGTAAATGATGTTGTTTGTTGCACAATTAAAGTCTTGTGACTTATTCTTCACAGGGACTCTTTTCCTCACCCATGTGACAGTTTGTAGATGATATCTTAATCTCTTGCAATCTAATGAGGAGAGATATGGTGTCCCTTAACTCTATCTTGACTTTATGAGTTAGCTACTATTATGGAAGTTGATACTCATAAATCCTTTATTTCACTTTTGGGATATATGAAGATACAAAGCACTATTTGAGATTTTTTTTCTATAAAGTTAAAAAAATTTCAGATTGCATGAAATATTTAGGTTTTTATATCAAATTAAAAGGATATTTGAACTCAAATTAGAGATGGCTCATCATAAAACTAGAAGGTTGCATTAATATTTGGTCTAATACATGGTTGTTTAGAAGTGGTCGACAAGTACTAGTTAAAACAATACTTAAAGCCACCCTTGTTTACTGGATGACAGTAGCATGGATTCCCAAAGGAATTCTTGATGCCATGAGGAAATTATGCTTTAGTTTTCTTTGGCAACTTAAGAAGGATCATCATACTATTCCTTGGATTAAATGACAAAAGCTTGCCAAACCAAAAAATCAAGGGGGTTGGAGATTAACGAACCTTTCACTATTCTCAAAAGCTCTAGCTGCAAAAGGTGTATGGGAGCTTATTAGTGGAAAAGGTTTGTGGCAGAATGTAGTTAGGTTCAAGTACACCTACCCAAAAAGTGTGTAGGTTTTGATTAGAATTCCAAGGAAAAATACTCATAATGTCTCTATTTTCTGGAAATCTCTAGTTCTGGCTTTCCATTAATAGAGAAAAGTTTAGTTTGAAAAATTGTAGATGGTTTGAATGCTTGCTTGGGAGTAAACCTGTGGCTTGGTAGTTGAAGCACTTCTCTAAGTACCTGAACATATGATTCAACAAATTCATGGAATGGGTTACTTCACATTACATCAAGTTGCAGATCATACAAGTACAACTATCTGGAAGCACTTCTCTTTTCGTACTCCTATGTTATTAAGCTAATAAATGCACATGTCCATTTACAACGACCACATAGAGATTAGTTGGTTTGGATAAAAGCTCCATTAGGGAACTATTCTCCAAAGGAAGGTTAATGTTTATGTTCTGATGAAAATGAGGTATATGAATGGTGGTGGAAAAGCATATAGAGTATAAATAGTCCTTCAAAATCGTTTTTTTTTTATGTGGTGCCTTCTCAATAATAAAGATTTAACATGGGATCAGATGCAAAGAAGATCGTTTCAAGGTCTAGACAAGTGTCTAGTATGTTGCATGAGTGGTTCAAGAATTTAATTTACATCTTATCTTGATTCAAGAATCTAATTCACATCTTTTCATAACAGGTTTAGAGGAACTAGTCTTTTTCACTTGTTGTCCATTTATTTGGGGGGATTTTCTATAGAAGAAAGTTTGAGAAATTGGCACCAAAACCTTGTAGTTTAGGAATTTTTAGTTCTCTTGTGTCTCACGGCCTAGGGTATTTGGCTAGCAAGGAACAAATCACTCTTTGAAGACAAGGAAACTAGACCTTCCAGATGTGCTTTAAAAATTCTAAATATTTTGAGCTTTTATCCACAGATTAAGAAGATTAACAAGATGTGACAGGTTCAAACAAAAATTATTAACGGATAGAGTCCCTGGGATTTTTTTGATGGAGTTGCTCAAGATTCACCAAGTATAGGGGGATCAAGGGGAGTTCTCTTTTTAAATAACATATGCTTCTACAAATTTGCAGCTTGTATTGGGAATGGAACAAATAATTTCACATAGACTATGTCTCTTAAATTACTTTTAACTTTGGCATCAAAGATTAGGATCGAAGAGATTCAGGTTTTTGGGGATTCGTTGAATGCCATTAATTAGGTAAAAAAGATGCAAAAGTGTTATAATCTTCATTTGTGGGTAATATTGGAAAATGCATGGAGGCTCAACTCACTCTTTACTAAGATCTCCTTGACACACACACACATAGAGAGAGAGAGACCAAATCACAGATGAGCTCTTCAAAGGCGACCTTCATCTTAATAGAGGACAACAAAAAATAATGAAAGAAGAAAATGGTGTAACTATGGAATACATGCATCATCCTTGTTTTGAAGACCCCAACTATTAATAAGGTTTTTGGAGTAAAAGCAACAATATGCAGTGGAATGCAAATGTTTGTTATGATCATAATCCAGATGATAACACTCCTGTAAACAATGATATTATATGATGTATGGGTACTAACCAACTTTGAGTACCTAAAGCAGGCGTATCTGAGGGATGGGACAATAATTTATGTTAGTATAAACATCGTTGTTTTTCATATATATAGTGGTAGTAGATATCACAACTCTGGATACTAGAGGAACAAAACTTTCTTTTTTAATTAATATTTTAACATCTTCTTTGTGAATTGTAACTACCAATCAGGATTAAAATTTCAAATGGCGGACACCCATCAAAATTATTGGTTATAGTCCAAACCTGAAACGTTTTTTGCTTTCTACCTCAAATCTTAACGATCTCCATGAAATGTTAACTGTATTTGACAAGTAAATTAGCCCATAAAAACAATTCACCCATCAAATTCCATCATTAATCATTAATTAATGTCGATAGTGAAATTATGAAACTATGACTTTTAGTGAATTATGAAACTATGACTTTTAATGACGCTTAGTTGTAGGACAACTTTATTTTTTGAATATTGAAGAATGTATTTACATCTCTATATGGAATATATATATATATGAAAACAATTAAAGTCTTTTGACATTCTTGATGATTACGTGGAGAAGGGTTTCTCAAGTGAGTGCTTGCTTGATAAGTTGATTCTCAATGCTTTTGTCGTGATAGCTTTTCACGCATACACAAGTTTTAAGAAGTTATTAATATTTAAATTTTCTAATTTAAAATAAAATTAATGCAGTAGGGTGGGAAACATTTAAAGTTTTAAAATTATAATATATGAAGTTTATTGTTTATCTTGTTATTTTAATCTTATTTTTAATATTTCTGTTAAAAAATAATTGTTTTGTATTAAGGCAATCGAGAATTAGGGATTTGGTTGAGTATGGATAAGAATCGGAAGGATTTGAACGCAAGACTTTCCATTTACAACTTAGTAACTTTACCACTTATTTTGCCCACAAGCAAGTTTTTTCTTAATTTGTAAGTTTATATTTTAATTTATAATTTTGATAAGTTTTTGGAGTGAAGTGTATTCAAACCTCTAAATTTTTCATATTATGTTTTAAGAGTTAATATTTCAATACTTTTTTATAAATTTAATTTTTAAATTAAAAGTGAACTTAAATTAGTTATTGTTATAATTTAATAAATCAACTATTCATTAATTATTAATATAAAAATGAAATTATAATATTTATAACTTCACTATCATCTCACATTCATACCTATATAAATAGCTTTATTTAAATATAAATAGCTTTTTTTTACAGAGGAATCGACAATTGGTAGGTTTTGTACTCGCGTGACACGGGGTTGATTCCCTTGAGTCGGGTTGATTCCCCTGAGTAGCCTACCCAACACAGCACTAGCGGCCGCCTTTTTGCACGGGAGGATTTGAACCTCCAACGTGCTTAACAACCTCCACGCCTTAACAAAAGTAAAGTTGGCCAACAAACCAAACCCCTTCAAGTTTTTTTAATATAAATATTATATTTAGTACAATAAACACATTCATACCTATATGCTTTATTATATAAACATTATACTTAATTATTAATAAGTTATACTATTTACTATCTTCAAATTCTATTAAAAAAAATTAATATTTAAATATATTAAAATTAACATTAAAAATTATGGATATCTGTCTATTAATTATTAATGTAAAGATAAAATTAAAATATTTATATATTATTATTACCAAATAAAATAAAATAAATTAAAATATATGTATCTTCATTATATCACAAGATAATAATGACATTCATGTTGTCAATCCATATTCTTACTCTGTTTAATTACTAAGTCGGTTATACTATTCAATATTCTCATGTCACATATCTAACATCTATTGATATCACTAAAAACCTCTTGATGTATTATTCATAACGACATTATTTTACAGTTTATTTTGAAACTTTTTCAAACAAAATTTACACGTGTTTAAGATCGCAATAGTTGCCTCTTTGACTTTATTAAGATAATAAGTGCCAACCTTTTTTAAGTTCGTTAGCATGATAATGGTTTCTAAATATGTTGGTATTATAAATCATATATTTACACAGGTGAAAAGTGTTTTAAAGATTAAATCATTAATAAATATTTAATTTATTTTTAATGATGTATTATTAAATTATATATATAATTAAAATAGTATTAATCAAAATTATTTAACAATTAATTAATTATTATTTTTAAAATATTGATTTGGTTAACAAATTTAAACCATTCCTTTCCACTTATTTATTAATATTTGTTTTACAAATTATTTTTCAAATTAAAAAATTATAACCTTTTATTTATGTAAGTTTTTTTGAACAATTTTTTATATTTTTATGTCAATATTTAGCTTTGGAAAGTTCAAATCCATGAACTAACCATCTAAATGGATATTTATTAGTCCTTCTTGGTTAAATTGAGAATATATGAATTATTTTGAAATTTAAAATAATATTAATATTAATTATATATATATATTTAATAGAAAAAGTTTGCTAAT
>LPNX011183452.1:733792-746724 GCA_001517045.1 Pseudotsuga menziesii
AAATGTTGGATAATTAAATTCACGCTCCTCATCTAGTTAGACAAAGACAACAACTGCATAGTGTTCAGACCATTTGCCTAGTGAATTATAACTTTTGAGTCACCAAACACCTTCAAATATAAAATGCCTCTCTTCTTTGCAAATTATAGCAACCCCCATAAGGAAAGCAGTTACACCAGAGTATTTGTGCCCTTACCAATTCCCTTACTAAGCCTACTAGAATGATTCCTTCTCACATGTATGACCATGCCTGCTCCACACCAACCATCCTTTTGGGCTCCATAAAAGAAAACAAAGGGAATATCACCTTAAAGAGGGGATCTAATATAAATCTTGGAAGATTTCAGAACCTCTTCTAGTTTCCCTTCATTCAAAGTTGCATAGATTTTTGAAACATAGTGGTGAAGAGACGACTTAATATCATGAAAAATGCATCTATTGTGAACCTTCCATATTTCCCAAATGGTAGAGAAAGGTAAGTCCTTGAACTTTTCCTTCCGATGAATCCTTCCAAACAAGTTGTCTTCAAAGCTATTCACCCCCCATGGAAAAGAAAAAGATAATAATAGACTATTCAACTCCATCCAAACTAAGTTGAAGAAAGAACAATGACAAAAATATGAGAAACATATTCAGTATCTTTCCAACATAAATAACAAAGACCAGGCCCATTAAATCCACAAACTTGTAAATTGTCTCAAGATAATATTTTATTGTTCAAAGACAACCAACTCAAGCATTTGATTTTCAAGGGGATGTGTCTTTTCCATAGAATTTTTTCCCACCACTTCAGAGCTTCTTGGATGCAATCCTCCACAACAACATTATAAGCTAGTTTTGTTGTAACTTCCTCAATGTTTTTGTTTGTCCCAAACAATACTGTCATAATGATCCTCTAGTAAATATGTTAATGTTTAATTTTGATAATAAAAACATGTTTTTATCTTTTATTTGATTTCATTTTTTCTTATAATGTATTTTTTTATTATCAAAATTTAATTATTTTTTAAGATAGTTTTAACAAAACGTTAAATCAGGGGAGGCAGGTGCCAGACGGGTCATTCTAGACCCAAGAGGACAAACGGTGTAAACCTCTACTTGGGGATTGGGACACTAGACTAACAACGGGGCTAAGTGGTTGGCTCTTTTTTAAGGATTGGAAATGATAGACAAAAGAACCATCCCAAGTCTGCTAGTCTTTGGGGACTCTCGACATGTAATTCTCAAAATGAAAACAGGTTACTCTACGGGATCCATCAAATGCAGAAGGATACACAACAAGATCACTCAACTTCCCCTTCCCGCTAGCATTTCCTTCTACCATATCCTAAGAGTGAACAACACTAAGGTGGACTCATTGGCAAACAGAGGGGCTACTCTTCCTCAAGGCTCCATTTTATTCAATGATGAAGATGTTAGTATTAAACATATCCCCTAATTACCTAAAACAACCTTTTTCCAATTCGCTAGGCCATGCCTTGGGGTTTTTTCAATTTATTGGCTCATAGATATGGAGATTCCGTTGCCTCCTGGAAGCCCATGATTTTTTTGTAGGGAGGCGTGGATCTTTTCTTGTACCCTCCTTAAAGGCCCGTCTTCTCACATTAAGATCGTTCTCTTCGCTCCCAGCTCCGCTTGCAGTTCTCACGCTCCAGGCCCTCCCTCCGCACGCGTAATGGCTCTTCTTTGGAGTTTTATGCTTTGTCTCCCTCTCATGCATCTTTCATCGTCTCTACAGGATTGTGAGAGTTCCCCTAGTGAGGAAGAAAGTTCCCCCTTGCAGAATTACGAGCCCACAGTTGGGTTGATGCTAGTCATAGATATCTCAAGCTCTCTGCATCTATCTTGACCGGTTGATTTGGTAAGTGAACCGTCTCTAAATTACTTTGGTGATTTCCTGCCTATGTATCGTCTTGTTGAAGGGTTGACCGATCCCTTATTGCCTATGTGTATTGAGCCTGTTTCTTCTTTTTTGGACGGTGGTGAGCTTGGGCATTTGTTCTCCTCTCTACGACTAAGAGACTTGGAGTGCAGGCCCTCTTTCTTGTCTGTTAGCCCCATTTAGAGCTTGGTAGTCTCTTCAGAGCGAGATCTCTTGTACTCCAAGAAGTTTCGTGAAAACAGTTCTCAGTTTGAGACCAAGCAGAATTCTTGCAGGAAGATAATCCCCACTGTGTCTGATATGGAGCGCAGAGGTATGGACCCGGTTCAAAGGACTGTCAAAGAAGGCTTTGATGATTTAAAGATCAACATACAACGCCTGAGAGATTTTGTTGATGTTGGAATATCTAATAACATGGAGTCTGCAAAAGAGGTTAAGCAGCTAGTGGAGGATGTGCGATATATCTCCTACCAGACCAGCTGTCATGACTCAAGGATCGATGACCACGATATGGACATGAAAGAGATGATGGGAAAGATTGACCGTACGCAGGAAGATATTCAAAATTTAGTGCAGTTGAACCAAGGAAGCCATGCCTAGGACAATCTAGCACCAGCCACTCAGAGAACGGAGAAAGACTCAATCACCCTGCTTGTGGGGTTTCTAGGAAAACCTAAATGATTCCTGAATAGTTCATGTTTTTTTGTATAGTCTTAAATCAGCAGTTTATTCGAATATATACTGTCACTGTGAATATTCAGAATATGAACTACTACAGCGGCTCTAGAAGGTCTTCTCTTTGGCCATATTTTGTTTCATTTTCTGCTTTACTGCTAGAATCTACCTACTGCTGTAATTTTGTACTGAATAGCAGTGCTCAACCCGTTTATAATACTTCTTTCTCAGTTTCTATGAAAAAAAAACATTTGATCATATTTTCACCTCTTATTTGATCTCATTTTGAAGTGACATGTTGATTTTCCCAACTCTAATATATAAGATTTTGTGTTCAATGGAAAACATCGAATTTGATCCACTAATCAATAATATGTTTTCACTGGTTACTTGACACTAGTAAGTGACATAATGACTTTGCCAATTTCCAATGTATTAAGATTTTGTGAAAGTTTGTGCCTATTTTTTTCCCAAGTTTTAACTCGGTAACTTAACTTGACATTAGGAAGGTAGTACATCAAAAACCAATATCATGAGAGTAGTGATATTAAAAACCAATATCAGGAGGGTAGTGCATGAAGCTAGCTAGGTTGAAGTTCAATTTTGTCGTCACTCAATGCTTGATTAACTTAAAATGCACAACCATGCCACTTGGTTTGGTTCCTCACTTTACGATATATACCTTTAGATATCCTTGAAGCTATAAGTAACGAAAATACGTAACTTGAAGAGATATATTTTCTTTCAAAAAGTACATGGTCATGAATTAATTATTATATTTTTTTGGGTTAGACTTGAATCCTATTGGGTAGGGTCAAAAATGAAAATTGCTTAATTGAAGACTTAAAGAATCATTTTTTTTTATAATACTTTTGCGAAAAGAACACAGTTGTTTATTTACATGGTTTACTTTATTAAGATTAAGATTTTTCAAAGAGATTTCAAAGTTTATTTACATGGTTTACTTTGTTAAGACTAAGATTTTTCAATGAGATTTCAATGTGTGCTGTAGAAAGTTATTTCTTGTGAAAGTTGATCACCATAAAGATAGTTATGTATATAATTTCAAGTATGAGATTTTAGAGGGTCATAAATCTAACAGTAATGAGTAGTTGGGAACACAAAACCATAATCTTAATAATTTAAATATGTTTAAACATGATTTGTTAGGGTAAAGGGGTTACATTCATATTGTATTGATTTGAGGTATCATAATTAAATATAGAAAACGATTGAGAAGAAATGATCCATAGTAAACTATTCAGGTCACATTAATGTCCATCTACATCTTATTTACACATTGTCAAGTGAAAACATAAACCTTAGTTACTAGTTGGTGGCAATCATGAAGCGAAGAAAAGTTTTTTTCAATTTTTTTATTAACTTTAAACCAAAAGTTAGATTTAGCAGAAGACATTGAATTGTCACATAAATTATGTTAACAATATTATCTTATGAGCAGGTTAAAGATTGACAATTAAAAAACTTATTTTAATTGAAAATGACTTTTGGCTCAAACAATGCTTATATATATATATATGCAATTTTTCAAATGACCAATTTCTTTTTTGGTTTGTTGGTTTGTTGTTCTCAACTTGCTTGACTCCCACTTAGTTCTTGTATGTTTTTCTCGACCTACTCGATTCTTGTTTAGATCCTATTCCTATTTGTTGTTTTCAACTCACTCAACTTGATGGGCACCTGATGTGGTCTTGCTTGTTGTTCTTGACCTGCTTGACTCTTGCTTAGTTCCTATTTGTTATTCTCAACTTGCTTGACTCCTACTTGATTCCTATTTGTTGTTCCCAACCTACTTGGATTGCTTAGATCTTGCTAAATTCATGTTTGTTGTTCTTAGCTTGTTAACTCTTACTCAGTTCTTGTTTGTTGTTCTCGCCTTACTTGGCTCTTGCTAGGTTCTTGCTCGACCTTCTCAGGTCTTGCTTTGCTCATGCTTTGATTGCTCATAAAGAGATATACCATCATCAAAATAAACCTGTTACTTCAAAGTTATAATACAAAAAAATGCAAACAATATGGATAAAAATACAAATATCTAGGCAACCTTTTCAATACACACACACACACACATCAAAATAAACCAACTACATCAAACTAAAATTTCATTGTTATAATGTCATAGTAGACTAGAAAGTAAATTTTAGAGTTCACACACACAACTTGAGTGGGCCTAATGTTTAAGAACACATGTTTCCTCCTTGGAGGTGATAGGTTCAAATCCATATGGGGGTAGTTTATGTATAGCTCCATAGACTAAAGCAGTCAAATCACTATGGGGAGGGTGTTCTATACATCAATTTGGTGTTTGGCTTGGTTGTGACATTAAAATATATTATTATTATTATCATTATATCATCGAAATAAACATGCTAAGTCAAACTAATTTTTCAAAGTTATAACACAATAGATGTTAGGCCAAAGAATTGTAGGAATACACATTGAATCCCTCGACTCATTTTAATTATCAACTCACGGCTTGTGTAAACTTATGAGGTGTTGTGCACTATATATCCATATACGATGGTCTAATTTAAACTAATATTATGAAAACCACATTAATCAAATGCTCAACTTCGATAATTCATTCCCATGACTCTGCAGACCATTAAGCTCATGAGTTTCACTCTTAACTCTCTTGACAATATGTAAGGGCATATAGAGGTCTCAGATCAATATTCTTGGGTTAAGATCCAGGTGAATGCATTAATGGAACTAGAATCTTAAGGCTACTACTAAATTGTTCAACCCTTAACACAAAGATTTCATTAAACATTCTTCAAAGTATTGAAAATCATCAAGTAATTCATGACAATGAAATATATGAAGCAAGGTAATGTAAATGTTGTTCAAAAGTATAAAGGAATCACATAAATGTTGTAAATGACATAAATTAACTAGTGTTCTATCTTAATACAAAATTTTGCAAATAATATAAAGCACAATTGAAAGAAAAGAAGGAACTAAAGACATGGGTTCTTAGTCCTCTCCTTGAGTGGGTCCCACCCAAGGAAAATCCTAAAGCTCTTGTGGACTAATAACACTTAAAATTGCATTAGAACTATATATCATATTTATTTAATATCTTTCATGGTCATCAGGGTGATGATCTACCTTCTAATTGCAACTTTAATCACCAATAGAAAGTGATGCATAAAATATACAATAATAAGCCTAAACATTCTATCAACCGATGGTCCTAATTACATATGAGAATGAAACCTAGCTAAGATTCCAATCAATCCCTTATTTGATTGAAGTTATCCCATAATCTCCTAACATGAATATGATGTTCTATGGAACATGTGCCTCTCTTGTGCAATTTCAATTGCCTAGATCATTTAGCACTTGCTTGTCCGAGGTCATTAATGCTACCCACAAGTGCTAGTAACTTCTGAAGTTGGTAAATAAACAATGTCCCTTGAAATTCTCAATAGACACTAGGTTTGTCTTCGACCATAAATGAAGAGGTTTTAACTTGTCTTAGTGATTCTTTATTACACTTTTATCCTTTAGACATCGCAATAGTCCTCACACGAAATATATGCATAAATCATTAAAACTATTCAAGATCATTGTTCATCACATTCCTACTTAGTAATTAAGAAAAATGTGCATAAATAGACACACATATGTCACACTATCCTCAATTATAATTAGAAAGCACAAATGTTTTTCACATGAGGGTCTAGTCTTAGGGAAAATTACACCAAATGTATACACATGATGTCTTCACAAAATTCAAATGAAAAATCCATCGGTTAACCTCATACCATAATTCTTGTATATTGTTGAAACAATCTCCAATTTCTTTGCTTGGAAAACAATGAAGTTTCTATTATTCATTACTAGTAAACCAAATGATGCAGTCACGGGTGGTTGAAACCCTATCTCAGCTATAAAACCCATGTTGTCTACCAGAGTATGTAGTTACACACATCCTATTGCTTTTACAAGATTTAGAAATTGTATGCACAAAGGAAAGAAATTGAACATAACAACCAACAAGTTTAGAAAAGAGTTAAAACCCTGAATTCATTCGATTAAATTCAAAACTACATAGGTATATACAAACTCAGAGGGTCTCAATCTCCTATGGATTTATAATGGTGTTGAATTTACACATAGTTCTTCCCAACCGAGTCCTTTATGAGCAAAATCCCCTCTTTCTTGACAGCGATTTGGGTTGATCTAGAGTCTCACATCCGATCTAGAGATGGAACCTCTTTCTATAGCATGAAATCCTTCATGGCATCAACCCTTTGTATATATTTCTTTCTTCCTCTGAACATCATATCTCTGCAAGTTCGGTTTCCCCCTTTTATTGGTGAACAATCATGGAAGTTTAACATCTCAGTTGTTACCAATTCATTCCACCTTTAGTGTGGAAGTTGAACGGTCATGACGGTCCAATGATTTGGACATTGTCAAACTCAATTCCCCTTCCTTCGTGGGTTTCAACCACTCGGTATGAAAGCTTCATGCGGTGTGTGGAATAGCAACGTAGGAGTAGTGATGTGAAGTTACAACACCAAGTTGCAACACAGAGTTGTAGCGTGAAGTTATAGTGTGAAGTTACAACAATCTACTTAGGATGCGTTGAGTAGTAGTGAAGGAGTTGCGACAACAAGTTAAACAACGAATAAAAACAAGGTTCTAATGACCATGGGGGCGTCACCTAGGGACCAATATGATATCACGTCCGTTCATATTGGGGGGGTTAAAATTAAAAAATTAAAAATCAATATATTGGGGGTATATTAGGGGTAACTAGGGTTTTTTTTTTACTATTTAAATATCCAATATGTTGGGGTATGTTTTATTCAACATTTTTGCCTGCGCCATTCACTAGTCCTCCAAGCCTTGCCTGCTAGGTGCCTGCGAGATCCTTTGCATGTGGTATGAGTGCACCTGCACCAAGCCGAGGTGCCTGCAAGCTGGGTTTGCTTATGGTCAAGGGCATGTTGCTCCTTTGTTTTTTTGTGGGTTTTCTCCACGTTTTCTCCATCGTGTGGCTGGATAAGAGGGCGTTTTTTCAAATCAGAGCAGTGGTAGCAGTATTTTCTGAAAATCGAGGGCATGTTTCTTCTTGGGTTTTCTTCACGTTTTCTCCATCGCGTGCCTGGATAACAGGGCATTTTTTTAAATCAGAGCAGTGGTAGCAGTGTTTTCTGGAAAACGAGGGTGTTTTACTCCTTGGGTTTTCTGTGGGTTTTCTCCACGTTTTCTCCATCGTGTTTGCTGGATAACAGGGCGTTTTTTCCAGCAGCATTGCAGCGGTAGCAATGTTTTTTGGAAAGCGAGGGCGTTTATTCACCGTTTTGTGGTCGTGGGTTTGTGGTGGGTTTCTATGGTGCTGAAGGAGGCACATTGGAGAGCCATTGCATATCATTCTCGGAGGTATGCTGTAGTGTGTTTAATCTTTGATGAAAAATGCCTATGGTAAGGGGCCATTTATGGTCAGGGGCCGTTTAGTGGAATTGATCTTTCAATTCATACTTCACTTGCCCTCCCTACAGGTTCCAGTATTTACATGTAAGTTAAGCCCTAATGATTCTATCGTATTCAATATGGGAAAAGGTTATGGTAATAGAGAAGTAAAATCATTGTTACCCTTATTCATTTTATTCCAATAGAACAATAGCTTAAAGGGATTAGTAGTTCTAGTTTCAACAGGTGGACATAGTGATTACGAGTTCTGTCCACTGTCTTGAAGAAATTCTTAGCACTTTGGACTATGCCCACAGGGCTAAAAATATAAAAAATAAGCCAGAGGTCTCATCGTTTGGCCTTTCTGTTATCTACTATATCCATACTTGTATTTGTAGCTGCATACTAGTACTTCAGAGATCTATATCATATCTAGATGACATTCTTTCATTCTCTTATTGTTGCATTTCCTAATAATCCGGACAAAATTAATGCTCTTCCTTTACTGTTGTGAAAGATACCACAGTCTATTTATAAAAGTAGTCATATTAGTAGTTTGAAAAATAATGCCCTAGGGTGTTTTTATTGTTCAATATTTTGTAGTTTTTGGTGTCAACTGCTTTAGCATGCCCTGCAGTTTTTTGGTAAATGGTTTTAGTTGTCAGTTCCATGATGTTTACGAAATCAGGCTTGAAAATCAAAGATTCTTACAAACTAAAGTTAGTAGGAATATTCACACCCTGGATTACAAAGCCCTTAGCATTTGTATGTGATATTTTGCAGTGCTTTTTTGAAATATTGTTAGGCATTGGTTGCCAAGCTGGAGATCTGCTAGAAAATCTGGTTAAGGGTCAAAGGTCAATGTGGGCAGAAGATTTCTTCTAGGAAAATACATAATCCTTACGCTGCTTTTCAATCGCTGATCTAGTCACTCCCAAGTTTGCAATCTCATCCAATTCACCACTGTAATTTTTCCCTTGTCGTCACTCATTATGTGGATTTTCAGTAGCAACCATTGACAGGTGTGAAGAGCAATGTACACAGATTTTCCTGATGCTGGGTGAGAACGTAGGAAGGCCTAACCTTTAATGCAAATTTAGAAATTCCACCTCAACCTTGAGGTTTCTTGGATGAATTTGCAATGTTAAATTACATCATCATATACTTCACTTCTTTTTAACCAAATACACTAGGCAACCCAAGAAAGGAAATACTAAGCAAGAGTACCTCAATGGAAAAAAATTCCCGTCTTTAGGGCACACTTTCTAAGATAACAGATCTAAAGGTAACTTATAACAACATATTTATCACAACAATAAATTTTCCCCTTTAGCTTATATATTTTTTAACTCACTAAACAAAATCTATTCAATGTTAAGTCAAATCAACAAGCATAACCAGCACTAGTAACTATTCAATTTCCAAGATAAAATATGTTGAAAACCAGATCTTTTTGTACACAAAATTGGACAGCTGGAACACTATATATAGGACTTCAAAAATTTTGGTTGAAGCAACCTTGTAAGTACATTTCTTTGGCACATCATCATCTTCAATCCACTCATTAATCCTCGTGCAAACTAAAGGGTAACAGTAACACTCCCCAACCCATCCAAAAGCCATAGATGAAGAACTATAACATTTAGTTTTGAGAATGTGTGCTTCACCATGATTGTCTGATAGTTATTCGGATTTGAGTTAGCCCATGATATGAAAATCGGGTGAATAATGTGTCAAGACAATGCCTACGGAAGTCAAAGAAGACAACATGGTTAAACAGATCAACAACATTCTAATAAGGAGTTTGACTGGTTTTGAAACGATTGTTTTATTAATTTGGTCTATTGGATGTTATTACAAAATCTATCTCTGATATTGTGCTCAGCATGGTACTTTTTGAACTGTGTCATCTATTGGACATTATTATGAGATCTTGCTCAGAATAGTGTTTAGCATGGTACTTTTTGAACTATGTCATTTGTTCTGGGGCATTGCCGTTAACAATTTGTTAATTTGGTTATGTGATAGGCTTCTTCATGTTTAAAGGCTTTGTAACATCCATTATAGTATTCCATTTTGTACTGATAACCAAATCTTTGTTTCACTGGAAAGTTCTGTCATTTCATTCTCTATTTTTTATCTCTTTTTAATCCTGAGAGTGAAATCTATTTTGTTTTGATCACATTGTTGTTTCTGGCATTCCACCAGGTTAAGCTCCATTTTGTGGATGTAACAACCACTGATATCCGGTGCCATGAACCACATATTATATATATATATATATATATTAGTTATCGAATCAGATCAACACACTCTCCATTGACCTAGAACTACCCACTAAGTCTATTTAAGTTTAGAGAGGTGGCTTGTCTGTAGGAAGAAGGATGACATTGGATTCATCTAGAGAAGATATGTCCGACAATTCAAGCCCTTGTAGAGGTAAAACGAAGAGAGATCAGTTGTCTAGAGAAGATAAAGCACCAGAAATCATCAAGACAAGCAAGTCACATTGGTTGGAGTCAACTAGATTGGATTATGTTATTTAAATTTGCCTTTCACGTTTGAATATGGCCTATCCTTTAAATTCAAATAACAGGGGTGAATTTATTTGGTCTAATTGTATATTTTTCAACATCACCTGATAGTCATATGATGTTGGGAGAAATTGACTACCATAACTAGCATTTGTAAAAGTAACAACTCTGCAATAAAATAAAAGAACATGGTGTTTTTATGAAAACAATGAATGAGAAGATTAAAAATTGTCTAGATAACTCAATACAGTTTGACAAAATGACTCTCCCTTCCCTCAAATGAGGCAGAAGACACCATAATCAAATGTGAATCAAAATCACTATCTTCTTGAAATCTAACAAAAAATGCCTATCATCAGTAGAAACCAGTGATGTGGATGCAGTAGAGTGCATACATCACTTCAGAGTAACAGTGTAGTAATCCTCATTTTCATACTTCAAAAGGTAGGTGCTCTCTGCCATTTTCTTCAGTGTCCTGCCACAAGATTAATCTTCTGAATAAACTTCTCATATAACATTCGAGACAACATAGTAAATTATAAAGGGCACTCCATCTAGCTGTCTCATCACCCTCACAAGGGTAGTATTCTGGAATTTCTGAACACCTCTAATTCCCTAACTCCCAAGTCAGTGCAACTCTTTGAATTCCTGAGTTCCTAATTCCAAAACTCCCAAATCTAGATATGAATTTGTGAATTACTTGGACAATAGTCGATGCTTTGTTAAAACTTCTATGATTCTGCTGTGTTCTTCTGCTCGTAGGCACAATGAAAATTATTATGTTGCAGTTGAGTTATATCTGTCTAAGAACAATTGCATTCTCAAATCAAATGTTCTTGCTTGTCTCTGAATCACTATATAGGTTGTGTAGGGTTGTGGCCCTTTCTCTTCTTTCCTTCCACCTTGGTTTGAATACTTTGTTATTGTGTTCAAGTCCTATTGAAACATGCGCATAAATAATTTTGTTCCTCAAAAGAATCTGTTATGTTTAACAATCTGTGAGAAATGATGTTGTAACTTGTTCTTCATGTGCATGAACACTTTCTACTCAAAATGTGTTCTTGTTTGCATAGGGCTTCCATTCTCCTACCAATGACATTGCATGTGACAATCAGTTTGCTGTAGTTACCCCTTACTGTGTCTGGCATGCTTTGGTATTCATGTTACCTGAATCTCTCCAGGCTGTCTGCACAGGGTTTCTACAGATATATCTTTGTCTATAAAATCATGGCATTTAGGGTTACTGTATACAAGTCTTCATGCTGCATTTAGCTCAGGGTCTCTGCCTTCATCAATGATTGTCGGACTTTGAGTTAATTCCAATTGTATGCAAGATTTCTCTATTGTGCATAGATTGTAAGATGCTTCTTTGATGGCTGCTGTGGGCATTTACTCTCCGTCATTGCGTTGAACGAATGGCTTTGATCTTTTCCTATTTTAATTTTCAATACAGGCTTACTAAAGGTAAAGCAGCAACAGCAGGTGACTCATTTGATCTCTCTACATCAGCTGGCTTATAATAAGGTGAAGGTAAAGCTCGAGAAGAAGGTGACTCATTTTATCTCTCTACATCATTGATAGATCACATGTATATATGTTGTTGTATCATCAAGAAGATCTTACTGTTACCCGACTCTCTCCATGCTGTCTGCACAGGGTTTATGCAGACATATCTTTGTCTATAAAATCATGGAATTTAGGGTTACTGTATACAAGTCTTCATGCTGCATTTAGCTGAGGGTCTCTGCCTTCATCAATGATTGTTGGACTTTGAGTTAATTCCAATTGTATGCAAGATTTCTCTATTGTGCATAGATTGTAAGATGGTTAGAATATATGAAGTAATTTCATAGTTCATGGTTTAGTTCCATTTATTTGGATAGAAGGCTTGATTGAGAATGTCCACAAGTAATCAACATGGCTTCCATATAAGGAGTACTGGTCCTGGGGTACTGTTGCTTCTGGTGTGCATGTTCTTAACTTTTATCTCTGGGAATGCAAGAGACAGAGGGCCCCTATCAATGATTTCTTTCTCTGTAAAATTGCAATTGTTTTTAGTTTAAATTTTAATCTTTGAATTGGGAATCTCATTTAGAATTTTTTATTCTATTTTGGAATTGAAATCTCTTTTTTCTCATGCAGATAATGCAACAGCCTAAAGGTTACTTATTCTAGAATCCAAGCCAATTGAAACTACTGCTGCTGCTTTACCTTCCAAGTCGTTCTTAAGTAACAGGTAAATGCTCACTTAGCTCCTTTTAAAGGACTGATTAATACTTATTATAGGCCAGCCGATGAAATTATGTCTTCTTCAGGAAAAAGAGTTGGAAGTAAATACACAGTATTACATTGAATTACTGGCAAAAGGAATTGGCAAAACACAAGAAGAGATT
>LPNX011183522.1:0-17169 GCA_001517045.1 Pseudotsuga menziesii
TCTCAGAAAAAATATGTTGGAGAACTACTAAACAAATTTTGCATGACAGAATGCAACCCTATATCTACTCCAATGGAACAGAAAATGAAGCTCACATCACATGAAGGAAAAGAATTTGAGGATGCGACCAAGTATCGACAACTGGTAGGAAGTCTTATCTACCTTACAACAACTAGACCAGATATTTCTTATGTTGTTGGCATACTTTCAAGGTTCATGCATAAACCTTTTGAAGGACACTGGTTAGCTGCAAAAAGAGTTCTAAGATACTTGAAGGGGACTCAAGACGTTGGACTCAAGTACTCTAAAGTGGATGAATTCAAACTTATTGGGTACTCAGACTCAGATTTTGATGGCGATAAGGAGACAGGAGTATCAACTTCTAGATACACTATGAGTCTTGGATCAGCAGCTATCTCATGGAGATCACGTAAATAATCAGTTCCGGCAGATTCAACAACAGAAGCAGAATATGTGGCTGCAGCTGAAGCAACGAAAGAAATAGTATGGCTTAGGAAGATACTTGAAGATTTGCAAGAAAAACAAGAGAACTCCACTCCATTACTGGTCGACAATAATTTTGCAATCAAGTTGGCTAAGAATCCTAGATTCCATGATCGAACCAAACACATCAACACAAAGTATCATTTGATTCGACATCATGTAGAAGCCAAGACAGTCCATCTTCGACATTGTTACACAAATGATCAAGTTGCAGACATCTTCACCAAAGCACTTGGATGAGAAAAGTTTAAAAGGTTCATAAACATGCTCAGACTTACGAACACCCCTTCGGATTAAGAGGGGGATTGTTAGAATATAATCCGTTAGGGTTATATAATGTAAATAAATAAATAAATAAATAGTCGGAAGCCAAACAGGATGAGCGGAAGGTGAAACCCAACTGCCATGTGATTTTTATAAATATAGGCGTTTGCATTGGAATAATAATCAATCGGGAGTTATTACCAAGACAACCCTTGGGGAAAAGGCACCAGATCTTCTCCCAATGCAATAAAAATGAGTAAAATGGATTCCAATGATTAAGAAATGAACATGAGAATTGAAATACACATTTATTACAGTAAATTCATCATAAATTTATCATCAATACATTTCTCCATTTGAAATAATCAGCATTATCATAGCATACATCAACGTAGTGGGGAAATGGTCATTGTTTGCTCATTAATAATCACTTTTCCTTACAACCATTTGATATTTAGACCTGATACCTTTTTATAATGAATAAAATATCATATTAATCTTATTTCAATCAGTAATGGACAATGAAAATATCTTCCAATTCAAAATCATTACCATTACATTGGTGCACAACAAGATAGTGAGGAAATGGCACTATTTATTAATTGTTTAACATTTTTACATGAAATATTTTGGCATTTCGACCTGAGAGTATTCTAAACTTAAAGAAAATAATATTTAAATCATAACATAAAATAATGGAGAATTATAATATTCCCCAAGGAGATCAATAGCTCACCCAAAGCGCAATCCCTTCATGAGCAAGAATATGCCATAAAAACTGGAAATGGTTGAGAGAAAGTGCTGAAATAGAAGAATCCAAAAGATTCCTTGTAGCTTAAACCTGCAAATAAGACTCCATTAAATCTCCATAAAATACCTAAGTGTCCTCTCCAAACACCAACTTGGATGGGAATCTTTCACCCTCGAAATTGGCAAAGGCAAGAATACAAGTCATCCACTAGCTCTCACAATTCACAAATGACAATTTATCAAATGATCAAAATACTTATTGGTTTCTTCCTGTATTTTATAAAAATAATTATCCTTATAATTATCCCAATGCATCCACAAACTGAATCCAATTCAAATTTGGGTGTGGACTCAAGATTTGCCATGTGTCCTCCCTTTCCTAGCCTTCCATCTTCCCCCAATTTGAGTAGGAACCCATTGGGCTTCTCCAAATCACATGAGAGATATATTGGATGGTATATTTAGACCTAACATGTTATATATGTCATATTTCATCCTTCATATCTTATTTTTTTCATAGGTTTCATAGCATCTTCATCATTATTGTCATAGAGCTAGGGAATCTAGTCCAAGTGTCTCACTAGCTCCAAAATGCCTCTTCCTCTTCCATGTAAGTTAAATTTATTCTAAAATAAGACCTATGATGCATATGGAAAAATTTATTAATATTATAAATCATCCAAGAACGTTTATGCTTCCCATGGATTCAAAATTGCAAAAGGAGGTTTCCATTTGGTACAAAATTTCTAACTTGTGTGGGTCCCACATTCTCAATTTGTCTTCATGATCAATTGCCACTTTGATTTTCCATTGTATTTATTTATTTATCTCCTTTATTAAATATTTATTCCATTCTAATGTTCAAACATCATTTAGTTTCCCCCTTATTCCATATCCCAAAGCTTCCACCCCCAACCTCGGAAACTAGTAATTTTCCTCCTTGCCAATTATTTGACCACTAGCATCAATTTGAAAAACTCTCATGAATATGGAAAATTTGATTAGGCCATTGTGGCCCAAAGAAAAATTTGGGACATGACAGGAAATGAATAAAGAAAATAGTTTGCATCATCAATACTTAGGACCTATAGTAATATTTTAGCATCATTAAGAACAACACCCTAAGCAACCATTCCCAACCTCTCGAGACCATAATTTTTCTTTGTGTTGCAATATGGACACTATTACGAGGATTTAAGAACTAGGTATGGTTCATAGTCCCTTAACCATGCCTCAGGGAGGAAATTCAAGATGTATTCCCTAAAGGTAGTTTTTAAGGCTTGAGGTCCATGAACAAGACATCAAACTTGCAAATAGGGCCTCTGTATGTGATCTTTTGCATCTAAGAGAGAATATGTAGTGCATTAGAATTATTTTAGCACTAGGAACATATTTGTAGACATGTTTGAGGGAGGAAACCTAGTCTTTAGGCCCTAAAGGAATCCTATAAACATATAGGGCCAAGAACAACACCTCGAACACACATACATGATATTTAAGGGTATCCACAACCTTTAAGTTGGGATATGGCTATGATTACAATTTTTTTAGCATTAGATAAGGAGGATAAGGTGTTAGTATTGGTTGGTATAGAAAAATTTAATTTTAGGTTGTAAATGACGTTTTAGGGCTTAAGGTCCATGAATGAAACCTTGAATTACCATAGATGACCTCTCAAGTTGATATTTTTCATTTGGATGGGGATATGAGAACCATTAGGGGTTTCTAAGTACTATGCATGTGTCTTTGAAACATAGATGTAATAAGGGGAGGAAACCTAGGTGTCACTAGCCCTCTATGCCTTACTAATTATCCCTCCCTTCCTTTGTATTTCAATCTGTGTGTGTGTGTGTGTGTGTATCCCCCCCCGCTCTCTCACAACCTTCATCTCTCTATATATATCTCTATCTGTATGTGTGTCCCTCCCTCACTCCCTCTCTCTCATAAACTCTCTCCACCTTCTTTATACATCCCTCACTATCCCTCCTATTAAGATGCACTTGTACCCAACGCACATTCAGGTGTACCTCAGGGAGAAAGCACTAAATTTTTCAACCAGGAGGGGTGTTATTGAGCAATGGTGGTCATTGATGGGAACCTTGGTCTTCCTTTACTAGTATTATGGTTTAATGGAACTGCTAACTACCCTTGATAGGGGTTTTTAACACCAGGTTTGGTGTCTAGGGCCCCTAAGGGTTGACCATTGGGTCACATGGCTCCATATCCTATTTACATGTTATATTGGTCCCTGCTTTAGTTACGAGGAACTCCTATTCATTCACATTGACTTTGGATGCCCTCCTGGCCCTTCGATGAGTGCGTCCCTACTCTCCCTAGGATTATATCCTAACAGGAAAGGCACCTTCCATGCCATTCCTTTTCATGCTTTGAGGAGGGATTTTAGGGATCTTACAAAATTCTAGGGGTTATATGTGGTATAACACTATCCCTCTAGCTCACTCCAACCTTTTGTTTGGAGTGATTCACTTATTTGAGCCTGTTTTGGCACCCAAGGGTGCAAATACCCCAGGTAGCCTACCTTAAGCCTACATAACGACTATATTTGATTATTATTTGTTTTAATTTTAAGTTGAAATTTTATAATTTCAAATTGACATTTTAAGGGCATGTTGGCTTGGATTTTATTTGTAAAAGTGAGCATGAGATCATATAAATAGATCTTCTCACTTCATTTTTTAAACAAAACTTATGGGATAAAACATTATGTTACTTGTTTACCCTTGTTAGGGCTCTTGGAGTGATGTGCACCTCTTAAGGAGGATATCTTTTATGGTTTAAAGGAAAAACTCTTGAAGTATAGTTGGTTCATGCTCTTTGCTAAGATGATGTTAGAATTGTTTGCTTAACACATGCACAAGGAGGTATTGAAGTTCTCCTCTTGTTTTCTCTTTGTTAAATGTTGATGCATGATGCTTGTTTATGGTTGAATGGTAGCCATTAGTGCTGCATTTTGTCTAAACTAGGTCATTTTCATCCCTTTTTCACCATAGTATTGTGACGGAGGTCCTCTAGAAGGAGTCCTTAGAATCTTGGGCCTTAGGTATCTGAGTTTTTCCCTAGCTAGGATTCCTTTAATGAGGATTGAGTCAACTCATTCAAGTCAAGAAAAAGATATGTTGAATACATGTTTAAATTGTGTACCCTGTCCTTCGTTCATGGAGGATTTTCCCCATGTGGTTTTGCCTCTTCCCTCACTTTTCTGGACATAAATAATTGTAAAGGGTGACCATAGCCTTGTTGTTGGGCCGGATATGCATCTATACTTATGATTATTTTAGATAAATCTATCATAAATTCACACTTAAAGGGGGGCACTAGAATATTATAAACCCACTCCATACTTAGGATAACAATATTTAATCATTTTTTTTTCAAACAGATTTCTGCTATGGTTTTTGGACGACCTCCGGCCTAGGGTTTCTGCTCAAGTCACCGCCTGCAAGAAATGGATCCACTGGATTCAGATCTGGATTGGTGGAGAGTTGGTCTGGTGGGTTGGTTCCACTGAATCGTGGCCTCTTAGCCAATAGAAAAAAATGTCCCCATGGACTCTCATTTTGTTAAGCTCATTTAAGTCCCAGAAGTCACTCTCTCTTCGACAGCTTCCAAGTTCAAAGTGGTCACCTTACATGAACGAGGACTTGTCAATCATTTCATAGGTCTATGGCCTTCCCCTCGCTCCATTGAAATATGTCTGAACAAGAACTAGTGACCTCTCTTCCAAGGAGAGGTTCAACAAACTTTTGGTGGAAGAGGCTTCTTTGTTTTTTTGTTCGAGAAAAAAGAAGACATAGATTTAATCTTTAGGAACGGTCCATACCTCATGGGCCCAAGAGGAATGTACCTCAACAAATGGGATCTATCCTTTGATGCAGAGAAGGATATACCCTCTAAAGTACCGGTTTGGGTAAAACTGCTGCACCTTTTGCTGCATTGCTGGAATGATGAGGATCTAAAAACTATTGAGAACTCTTTAGGGAAATACAAAGACAAGTCAGAGTCGAAGCCTCCAATGTTCTCTTGCCCCAGAATATGTGTGGAAGTATACCTAGAAAAATGTCTTCCGAAAGCAATAAATTTCAATATGGAAGGATAGAAGCACCTCCAAATGGTTGACTATGAGAAAATCACATTCAAATCCAAGGTCTGCCACAAATATGGTCACTTTGCGAAGTCCTACAAAAAGAAAACACAGGTGGAAGAAGGGGAGATCACAAGAGAGGAATGGAATGAAGTGAATTGGATAAAAGGAAACAAAGCAACAAATATCCAAGTGAACTCCGTGGCAAAAAAGAAAAAAAAAACAGAAAATAGCTTACAAGATTTGGCATCAACATCATAGTCACATGATTAATTGGAAGATATAGCATCAGAGTAAAAGGAGACCCTTCGGGAGAACAAATTAAATGATCTGGTATTGCAAGAGATTGGGAAAACCTATGAACCATTGCTACCAACACATCCATATGGGAAAGAAAGGACATAAGCTTCACAGAATTCAGGCTCAGTTACGAGATTCAGAGCCAAGGTTCAAATGGAGGAAACCTCAAAAAGAAAAGAAGAAGAGTCAGAAGTACTAAACAGGATAGGAAGAAAACCGAATAAATATTATAGAGAACAAGAGACAGCTAGGGAAGAGGAATAAGGTAATAAAACAAGCCTATATCATCTAGTAAAACCTTTCCTTTTCGAAAAGAAAACATGAGAACAATCAGATGGAAGAAAGGACATAGTGGATCCTTTATCAATCAAAAAATAATGAAGCTAGTCTCTTAGAATTTTTTAGGACTAGGAGGCCAACAAAAGGTAGAAGAAATAAAGATATTCAAATTCACAGAAAAGATAACCATCCTTGCAATTTAGGAGACTAAAATGCAAGAGGCTGAAAGTCTGGCTATTATTAAAAAAAATTGGAAGAATGGAGCTGGAAAAGCTATTAGTGTGCAAGGAGCCTCTGAGGGTCTGTTAACATGGTGGGACTCCTCTCTTTTTAAATTTAGATCATCAATTGAAAATAGGAATTGGCTCTTCATAGAGCTGGAAAATATCAAGAATCATGAAAACATGTGGATAGGAAACATCTATGGACCAACAGTCAACGGAGCAATGGAAGACTTTTGGCAACAATTATAAATGCATAGATTTGGAAAGATGCACCTCCCTTGCATAATAACAGGATATTTTGATGTTACCATCTCACCCAAGGAAAAAAAAGGTGGCTTAAACATAGGGACCCTTTTGGGGAGGGACTAGAAGATATAATATCATCGTGGAAGCTCGTCCACATCAAGCAAAGGAAAGGAAAGTATACCTTGAACAATAAACGGTCCGGTCCTAGATATATAGCAACTATATTGGATCACATCCTGGTAAGTTCATCTCTGTTAGATAAGCCCCTATTACCAGTCTCAAGACTCTTAACTTCATATGTATCTAATCATAAACCAATTATGTTTTCCTTGGAACCAATCGGAAACCTGGGCCCTCATCCCTTCAAGTTTTCCCCTATCTGGTTAACCAAGCTAGGGTTCCATGATGTTGTTTCTCAAGCATGGGGAATGTTTTTCCATATCTCTCCAC
The DNA here is from genome assembly GCA_001517045.1 of Pseudotsuga menziesii. Lineage (NCBI taxonomy): Eukaryota > Viridiplantae > Streptophyta > Pinopsida > Pinales > Pinaceae > Pseudotsuga > Pseudotsuga menziesii. Next base: position 7,120 of record LPNX011183522.1, read on the forward strand.
CCTATATTTGGGAACATAAATTAAAAAATGTAAAAAAAGAGATAAAATCTTGTCTAGATGGATGACCTCACACTGGATAAGAAAAAATCACCTTGCTTAAGATCCTGGAAGAAATTAAGGAGGAAATGGGAATGAAACAAGTCACCAAATAAATGCTACTAAGGGAAATATATATTGACTAGAAAATAACATTCATTGAGAGAAAGGTAGATATGGACCTAAGGATAAAATCCAGGTGTCTATGGCTAAAAGCAGGAGATTAGTACTCCAATTTCTTTCACTACCCGTTCAAATAGCGTAATAGGAGGAATACCATAAAGGAATTAACTTTAGACAATGGAGGAAAAATCAATGATCCTGACTTAATAAAAAAAGAGGTCAAAGCTCATTTCCAAGAAATATATACCAGTGAAGAAACTATCTTAGTAGATGATATGCTCTCCCTTAGCAGAGAAATTCCACAACTGCTACAGGAAAATCATGATTTTCTTATTCATTTTATTACTTTAGAAGAAGTACGGAGAGTTATGTGGTCTCTGCACCCTAACAAATCCTCAAGGTCGGACAGGTTGTCGATCTATTTCTACAGAAGCTGTTGGAACATCATCAAGAAAGATTTTGTTAAAATGATCATCTGTTCGTAGTCTTCGGATCAAATTGGGGGTGACATGAATTCAACATTTCTGGCTCTATTTCCCAAAGAGAATAATCTATCCTCCATTACAAGGTATATGCCTATCTCATTGTGTAATTCTTCCTATAAGATTCTTTCTAAAGTAATATCTAATAGAATGAAGAAGGTAATCCTGAAACTAGTCTCACAAAAGCAAGGGGGATTCATAGCTGTAAGACAGATCTATGATAACATTCTGATGGTGCAAGAAGCAATCCATTCCAGTCAACCCCATAAGGAGGCAGGTATGACAATCAAACTATACCTCGCAAACGCTTTTGATAGAATAAGGAGCTCGTATATTTTTCAAGTCATGCAGAACTATGGATTTCCAGAAGCCTTCATTCAGTGGGTCAAGGCTTGTATAAGTAAGCCTTCGATGGCTCCTCTCATAAACGGTTGTCCTACCTCATTCTTCCAAGGTCAAAGAGTATTTAGGAATGGATTCCCAATGCCTCCTCTCCTCTACATTCTAGTCACATATTTTCTTAGCAGAAGGCTAAACAGACTTAGAAATGAAGGGAACATCCCAGGCATCAGCATAACAAGAGGGGCTCAAGCCATCGATCATTCCTAGTTCATGGATGAAACTATTCTCTTGGGAAGTGCTTCAACTCAAATAGCAAGGCGTTTCAGAATTACCTTGGACCTCTTTCTCAAAGTCTCTGGCAGCCAAATAAATGTAAACAAATCTTGGTTGTATGGGTCGAATAGTAGTCCAAATTCTCTTAGAGAACTCACAAACATTCTTGGAATACAGGTGAATCTACAATGTACTTCTTTCATTTACCTTGGAGTCCCAATTATCAATAATAAAAGTACCATTGCGATATGGAGGCATTTAATTCAAAAGATGAAGAAGAAAATTCAATTATGGAGAAACTCTTGGCTAAACTTAGTAGGTAAAGTGGTCTTGATTAAGTCAATCCTCTCCTCCTACCCAATCTTCTCGTGTGCAATTTTTGTTGCTCCAAAGGAAGTCATCAAATCCTTTAATATGGAAATTAGGAATTTATTATGGCGAGGGAAGATGCAGGGGAGAAAATTATCTCTGGTGAAATGGTAAGCTATAATTGAGGATAAATATAGTGGAGGAATAGGAATTAGGGATCTAGGGAGAATGAACCAAGAATTGGGGGAAACGCTAGTTTGGAGAATGGTCACATGGGGAAAGGACTTGTGGATAGAGGCTACAAGGAGAAAATACATAAAAAGGAAGAAGTATAGAATCATGGATCTTCCCTAGGGGGAAAAGGAATAACCATATGGAACCAACTCAAAAATTATGTTAGTCTAATCAAAGACAAGTTATACTCGATACCTAGGAATGGTAGAAAAAATAACATTTGGATAGACTCCATCTCGAGAAGGCCCGATATTGAATATAGAGTTGAGCTTCTTCCTCTATGCAATTGGTTGGATACCATAGATTTAAGTCCTTAAAATATTTCACTATATGGGGATCCAGGGGAGATTGGAATGGAGGAACCACTTAAATATGCCTTCCCATATAGGTTCACTCTATGATACTTTCACCTCCCTTTCCATGGAATTCCCCCCCTTAGCCTCTGAGAAAAATATTTGAGAGGTTGGGGGAAATTTGGGATTTACACTGTCAAAGAAGGCTACCAGTCTTTTCAAAATTCAGGAAATGGTACTCAACAAAGAATTTGGGGGAAGGTATGGGATTCATTCTAGATTCCAAAAACAAATGCATTCTTTTGGCTCCTAACAAAAGATAATATTTTAACCGCATAATATCTCAGGAAACGTGGGTTCCACAGGACTTCAAGGTGCCACCTATGCCAATAAAATGATGAACCAACCCATCATATGTTCCTAGAGTGTCCATTCTCCAAACGGGTATGGAACTTCTTCTTAGGAAAGGCTAGTCAGATTTTGGTTCTCCCGGGATCAGTATCCATCATGATGTCAAGATGGAAAGGATGTTACACAGGGAAAATAAGAAATAAGAAGATACTTTGAAGAATATGGGACACAACACTAAAAAATGTATGCTAGCAAATCTAGCTTTCTAGGAATAGACTTCTTTTTTAGAATAAAAAAGCAGATGCTCAACGAGCCTCCTTCAAAGAAGTAAACATGATCAGTGGGACATTGAGCACAAAGCAGATGATTCTTCCCCCTTATGAGAAACTAACAGCTGAAGATCTCGAATTGTGTAAATATCTTTCGTCACAGAACTCTCTTCAAACCAAAGGTAGGGCTGCACTTTTCACATGGGAAATTCGTAAAACCTCTAAGGAATTCTCATAGTGGAAGGAAAGTATAAATTATCATTCTTTGTTCTTCGATGGGGCTGCAAAAGGAAATCCCAGGGAGGCAAACGTGGGTGGGATCATATTTGATCCTAGAGGAAAAGTTATGACTACTTATGCCTAGGTACTTGGATGGAAACCAACAATGAAGATGAATGGCTCTCTCTATACTGGCATGTACCTGGTAAGGAAAATCAGCATCGCAAAGATAATAGTGATTGGGGATTCGAGGAAAGTAATACATAAAATGAACAACAAAAGAAATAGAGGCATCATCAAATCCAAAATAATATATGAGCGTATTCAACATATCTCCATGAAACTCAAGATTCCTATATTCAGATTATGCGAGGCAATAATGTAGAGATGGATAAACTGACAAATCAAGGATTTAAGATTGGAATGGGGATGACCAAGGTAAATGAAACTCTTTCCAATATTTTTTATGTTCCTTAAGAATCAATGTATTTTCAAGTGCCTCCATGGGCACCCCAAGTTAAATTATTAGTCTCACCAGGATCCTTTGGATCTCCTGCCCCCCCCTAGCAAGAAGAAAAATCAAATTTTTGTGAAAAGTATGGAAAAATATAATTTTTGGGACTGGGCCCTCCTCCCTCTTCCTGGCGATGACGAAATGCGAAACTTTCTTTCCTAGAAGGTAAACAACTGGAAAGTAGCATGTCTCCCGGTAGCCATCCTTATCCTCCAAGCCCATGTGAAGGAATTTAAAGCCATTATAGGTATTAATTTTTTGAATGAACGGTCCGTAAGAACCATGGAACACCTCCATAAACTCTCTCCTTCCTAGGATCCATTTCCTTCAGCTCTGTGTTTCGAAGAAGTCTCTACTGTATTTGGTAAGGTTTATGTCAAAGATAATTCTGGTATAGTGTCTTTGGATATGGGTATAATGTCTGATTTTGCTTATACGGATAGGGAAAAGAGTAAAATCAATATAGACGAAGAGAACAGTGGAGGCGGTGGGCTGAAAAAAGACTTAGTTAAAGTAAAGACTGGGATTTCTAATCCCTTTGTTTAGACGAAGAAGGGAACAATGTTATCGACCATCTGGGATCTGAGTTAGCTTGGGATGAGTCTCCCCAAGCTGTTGGACACACGCAGAATAGTGTTGGGGATGCAGGTCTGATAGAACAAAGGAACAATGTATGTATTTGCTCCCATTTTCTGAAAATGCTTAGCATCTCAGGTTTAGAAAATTCTCTACAGGTAGACTTAGTTGTCGTGCAGGAAGATATTTCAGGAAGAGGAGCCACTCTGTAAGATATCTAGAATACCCTCAAGGACATAAAGAAAAATATTATTCGTATCATATTATCAACAGAAGTGTGGAATAAAATAGAAAAACTATGGAATGGATGGTTCGACATCTTGATAGTCAAGACTCTCAAATTGAATACAACCATCGTGACCTCTAGAGGTAATGGGAAACATTGACTACATGAAGGATGATTTGAAAAAACTAGTGGACATGAGCCAGGGAAGCTACATTCATGATAATATGAACAAATACCATGCAATGGAGGAGGCCACAATGGAGCATTTTGTCAAGGATAATAAGGGAAAGGAGAAGGAACAAGTCTAGCCCCATGGGTACTACATTTATTTTTGTTTTCTTGTACAGTTTATACCCCACGAGGGGATTTAGCAGCATTTTTAGGCATAGAAGTAAGATTAAGGAAAATCTTATCAGTATATCTTTCTCAGTTATTTTGGTCCCTCTAGAAATTTGCAGGTTACAGTCCTACCATTTTTGTAAACTTGGCTTCCTACATATTTTTTATTAATACAATACATTCAAGGCTTCTATTAAAAAAAACAATATTTAATCATCTTTTATTAATTTCCTATCTGCTAGACTAGATAGTTGGCATCCACTTGCACCACTTTGTCAACACTTTCCATATATACCTCAGGAACTATTTTTTCCTCATTCTGGTTAGATCTCACCTACTTTATTGAATTCCATATTTATTAACCATGCCTTCCTACAAATCTTGTCTTTATCCTACTTTATTCCTTTCTTTCAGTGGATAAGGTAAAGCCAGTCAAATATGAAACTACTATATTTTGTTGCCAACCCATCCTCCATGATTTTCTCTTCAGATTCCATGATTAGCATGTTTTTCCATCACTCATGAAAAATAACTCACGATTCTTCAAATTCGTTAGGTCCTTGATAGATTTGGAAAGGCTTTAGTCACATATGGGGGTTTATCATATTTTAGTAAGTCTAATTTATGAGCTAGCATGAGTTGTCTTCTAGAAACTCAATTCTCCTTTATAAGGATGTATTATCAATGTAATATTCATCATCAATGAATAATCAATTCATTTGATCAATGGTAGATTACTATTCTTCTCTTTTATTCACTCTACATATTCTTATCTCTATTTTCCTTGCGCATTCTTGTGAGAATGATCTTTGTAGCTAGATCTACATCGTGTGATTATTATTAGAATAAAGGCTCTATTTATTCATAGTATCAGATATTCTATTACTACAATTTCATGTAAAAGTGATGAATAACATCACAATCACACCTATATTGTGAAATAAAAAATCCTTCTTTGGCTTGCATAACTTGGAGGCTAAGAATGAAAATGTCATAAGTATGCCATTTCAAATTTCTTCTTAAGGTCATATTTCACATGGGTTAAAAGGTTATGGTTAGTTTCAGTAATAATAAGGACATCAACATAATGAATAATAATTATGAGATGGTTTCCTACTTTCTTGGTATAGGAATTGGGGTCATAATGGCATTTAGAAAAACTAGTGTCAAGGATAAAGCTATCCATTTTTCATATCATGAGGATTGAGGATCTTACTTAAGGCCATATAAAGATTTATTAATGCTATAGATAATGATAGAGTCATTATGTACATATCCAAGAGGTTGTTGCATGTAAATTTTTTCCTGCAAATACACATGGAAGAAGTTTGGGTTGACATCCATTTTATTGACCTCCCATTTATATGAAGTGGCAAGGGAAAGAACACATCAAATGGAGTTCATTTCTGGAAACAGTGCCAAAATTTTCATTATATTAAATTCCTTCAACTGGGGAACATCCTTTGGACTAACCTTTCCTTAATACTGTCAACACTTCCATTTGATTCATACTTAGTTCTATATACCCATTTACATCTAACAAGTGTTCTTCCATTTGAAAGAGTTACAAGATCCCAAGTATTGTTCACCATAAAGGAATGCTATTTTTCATCCACAACTACATCCAAATCTAGATGGTTTGAAGCTTCTAAAAATGTCTATGGATCATGATTCTCTAAAACTTGACCCAAAGGAGAAAATGATTACTAGAATTGAGAATACATTTAACGTTGATCTCTAGGATCACTGGAAAAACCAGTAAGTACTTAACATGTACTACGAAGCCATCAAGTAAGTGATTCTATTGATGCAATTGAAGCAAAATGAGGAGGAGGAAGTGCATTTTCATCTTCATTGTAGTCATCTTCAAAATAAGAAGTTGTATTAGGAACAATATCAAGGAAGTTGGGAGTAGAAGGTAGCATAAGTGGTGAAGATGGCTTATAGGCCATAGATGGAATAGACGTTGAATTAGGATCATGGTCCGATATATTTTCATAAAATTTAACACATATTCTAATAATTATATCATTGGAATGCGATTTAATAATTCTATAACCTTTTACATATTTAAAATAACAACAACATATGAAATTTTCACTCGTATGTTGCAATTCTTTTATCATCAAAATATTTTATAGTAAAAATTCTCTTAGAAATTTTCTTAAATTCTGAAATTTTTCTTAAATGTTTTGTTATCAAGTTCTTTTGAGGTGAATATTTTCTTATCCAGTATCTTTTATGGTGAAGGTTCTTTTAGCGTAACTGTTTTGAAGTGAATACTCTTGCAAGTATTTTAAGGCGAGATTGTGGTTTTTTTAGGATAAGTTTATTTTAAAATAGATATGATTTTAACATTTCACAAATAATTAATTTGTTTACTCTAGATTTTTTATTATTCCCATATAAGGTGTTGATTTTTTTAAAATGCATATAGATTGAACAATCATGGGAAATAAAAGACAAGGACAAAGAAAATATGATCGCATTCAAGATGATGTTTATAAAGAAAATATGATTGCATTCGAGATGATGTTACTCTCGAGATGGGCTCCCACAACGCTTGTGGAATATAATCTGAATATAGGCTCAAGAAACAATCAAGATTTATATGACATTTCTATCATTGATGGATTCAATATCTCTCTCTCCTTAATTGCCTCTTGCCCTGGCTGTGTTTCTCTCATATCTAGGAATGCGCAATGTCCAGATTCCTACCTATTTCCCTTCGATAATACTAAGACCCATAGTATCCCTTCTGGTACTAATTACAAAATCGTCTTCTTCCCTGGATAGTGCCCAGTAATATAAATAAGTACAGTATAGTTCCCTGTAGTATCCTGTTGTAACAAGAATACGCTTGTATTCATACGTGCCCAAGTTCTAGTATATACTCTATGCAATAAATAAAAGGGAATTGGAAGTAATTATTTCAGTCCAGATTAAATGGTTTTACAACCTTTTGTATGATTTATTATGATTGCTAGAATTAATTACTTATAGATGTCTATTATGCACGTAATTTTTGGTTTTTCCACTTATAATATTCACCTTGAAATTTGATCAATTCATCTTTCATAGCATTTAAATTAAATCCATAAAACTAATAATTTAAACCAAGACAAGCTGATATACTATAGCATAAACCAACACAACCAAACTAATAATAAAGCCAAACAAATTGATATAATTCAACATAAACCAAGACAACATGATAAGTTTGTTTTATTTGGACACCATAGGTCAAATTTGGAAATGAATTCAGTTTGGTTTGAAGTTAAAAAAGTTGAAAATAACCTAGAATAGTATCGAGAGTGAAAACTATTTTCAAATAAGTTTTCAAAAATGCTATTCCAAACTCTTACTTTTGTAGAAATAGAAAATACTTATTATTTTTTATGTAGTTTCTAAGTGGACATGTCCAAGACTAAGATTGAGTCAGTATTCATTATATATGGGTGTGTGCACAAAATGATGGATTTCTTAGATGCAATCGTACTTTTAAGAAACACGTTTATGGTACACATTTATGGTACATAAAGATACAAAACGCTCATGTTATGTAATGCTTGGCTTGGTTAAGCCTAAGATTGACATGCCATATCACACGTAGGTTAGGATAAGAAAAACGCGCACTCATTTTATAGTTACAAAATGTGCATATGTTATGGAGAGGAAATATGTGCATGTGTTTTGGAGAAGAAAAACACACACACTTTATGGACAACCAAAACGTCCATGTCATGTTATGGAAGACCACAAAAAATGGGTTTTGTGCATGTCTAGGGAAATGAACAAACACAATAGTTTGCATCATCAAGACTTAGAACCTATAGTAATATTTTAGCATCATTAAGAACAACACCTCAAACAACCATGCCTAACCTCTCGAGAGCATAATTTTTCTGTGTTGTAATATGGACACTGTTAGGAGGATTTAAGAACTAAGTATGGGTCATAGTCCCTTGACCATGCTTCAGGGAGGAAACTCGATACTTATGCCCTAAAGGTAGTTTTTAAGGCTTGAGGTCCATGAACAAGACATCGAACTTGCAAATAGGACCTCTGTATGTGATATTTTACATCTAAGAGAGAATATGTAGTGCATTAGAATGCTTTTAGCACTAGGAAAATATTTGTAGACACGGTCGAGGGAGGAAACCTAGTCTTTAGGCCCTAAAGGAATCCTACAGACATATAGGGCCAATAAAAACACCTCGAATAAACACACATGATATTTTAAGTGTATTCACATCCTTTAAGTTGGGATATGGCTATGATTACGATTTTTTTAGCATTAGATAAGTAGGATAAGGTGTTAGTATTGGTTGGTACATAAATCCTTAATTTTAGGTTGTAAAAGAGGTTTTAGGGCTCAAGGTCCATGAATGAAACCTTGAATCACCATAGATGACCTCTCAATTTGTTATTTTTCATTTGAATGGGGATATGAAAGTCATTAGGGGTTTCTAAGTACTATGTATGTTTCACTAGCCCTCTATGCCTTACTAATTATCCCTCTCTTCCTTTGTATTTCCATCTCTCTCTCTCTCTCTCTCTCTCTGTGTATGTATGTGTGTGTCTTTCCCCCATCTCTCTCACACAACCTCCCTCTCTCTATCTATACCTCTATGTGTGTGTGTCCATCCCTCGCTCCCCCTCTCTCATAATCTCTCTCCACCTTATTTATACCTCCCTCACTATCCCTCCTGTTACAATGCACCTGTAGGTGTACCCTAGAGAGAAAGGACCAAAATTTTCAACCAAGAGGGTTGTTATTGAGAAATGGTGGTCATGGATTGGCCCCTTGGTCCTCCTTTAGTGGTACTATGGTTTAATGGCACTGCTAACTACCCTTGATAGGGGTTTTTAACCTCGAGGTTGGTGTCTTCCCCCTAAGGGTTGATCATTGGGTCACATGGCTCCATATCCTATTTACATCCTCTATTGGTCCCGGATTTATATACGAGACACTCATATTCATTCACATACACTTTAGACTCCCTCCTGGCCCTTCGGTCAATGGGTCCCTACTCTCCCTAGACTTATCTCCTAAGAGGAAAGGCACCCTCTAGGCCATGTATTTTCATGATTTAAGGAGGGAGTTGAGGGATATTACAACATTCTAGGGGTTATATGGTATAACACCCTCCCTCCAACTCACTCCAGCCTTTTGTTCCAAGTGATTCACTTATTTGAGCCTGTTTTGGCACCTAGGGGTGTAAATACCCAAGGTAGCCTACCTTAAGCCTACATAATGACTATATTTTATTATTATTTGTTTTGATTTTAAGTTGACATTTTATAATTTCAAATTGACATTTTAAAGGCATGTTGGCCTAGATTTCATTTGTAAAAGTGAGCTTGAGATCATATAAATAGATCTCCTAACTTCATTTTTAAATCAGAACTTATGGGATAAAACATTATGTTACCTTTTTACCCTTCTTAGGGATCTTGGAGT
>LPNX011183540.1:2936-95203 GCA_001517045.1 Pseudotsuga menziesii
CCCCCCACGCCTCTTGGCGCTCTGATCGATCATCTCGGCAGCACCCCCAATCAGGTCTCCTTTGTTCAGAGTATTCTGCAGTCTCCTACCATTTTACCACAGCTTGAGTCTCCCTCAGCCCATTCACCCTTAGATGCTATACTGATATGATCCCTTTACCACCAGTCAGTGTCATATGCTGCCCGATCATCCCTGCCATCATACTCTGAACAAAGGAAGTTTGAGTCCACCTACTCTACTTGCCCAGTTATCCCCCCAGTTTATCACCCCTACCACCAGTACTATCACATTTCGGTTTTACACCTCGCGCTCCTGTCAAGGAAACATCATTGCCTTGATAGTTGCAGGTCTCCCTCTGTCGACGACAGCCCCTCTATTCCAGAGGATAGACCTAGAGGCCCCTGCGCCTTGGACCCATCACCATCTGTGATGAGTGCCTACGGACCATTTTGGGAGGACTCATCATTGCCTCTCCGAATAGTTGTTTCTCACATGCTCGACTTCAGTACCTTATTCGCATCGTTGAGAATCGCGCAGGATATATATCCTTTCCATTCTGTGTCGATGACCCCGGATTTCCCCCGACTCTAGCACATTGGTGAGTCACTTCGGAACGCCCAGTTATATGTTCCCGTGGATGTCCGAGCTGCGTTGGCGATTGTATTCGGAAGCCATTCAGTTCTATGCTTCTTTGAGTACCCAGTTCAGTTCCAGATCAGTGTACCATTACGAGTGTGACCCTTCTCACTCTGATCCAGCAGCGCATCAGTTCCTTCAGAACCACATTCAGTAGCACTGTTGCCATTCCAGTGTATCAGTTTGTCAGCTCAGACATGATCAGCTCAGCAGTATGTTCCATATTTGTGTCCCTTCCGGACCCTCATGATATGCACAAGTGATTATCTACTACAGGTCCTTCCTTTTGGGCCTCACAATAGATTTTTATGTATCTTGATACGAGCATGGGAATGCCCGCCTCGTCCATATATTGAGATTTTTTCCTCATCCAGTATTTGAGGACCATTTATATTGCTATGTTATATTCTGATACGAGCATGGAAATGCCCGCCTCGTCCATCTTATCAGATGATCCCTCATTCATTATTGAGGTTATGTACTTTTCAATCCTTGCAGGTGGTTCGAGATCGGTGTCCCGGACTTCAGTTGCTTCCTTCTCTTCTCCACACCCCAAGAAAAAACCAAATATGACTCATGATGTCCATCGGCCATACGATGAGCTCCTGCCCTCGCACATCAGGAGGCAATCTGTTAACACCCAAAAATGGTTAACTACCTCATCTACCCCACTACATGGCTCATTTGTCCATTTGCCTACCATATTTCCCTGAAAATCCCACTAAAAAGCCTCCAAAAGGCCTAAAATGCCTCCAAAAGGCCATAAAATCATCTAAAAAGCCTCCAAAAGGCCTAAAATGCCTCTAAAAGGCCAAAAAACCCCTTTTTTCCTCCAAAAATATCCAAAATTCCTCTAAAATAGCAAAAATCCCCAAAAGGGAAGAAAAATATAAAATAATGAGGAAAAGGAGGAAAAAACCCTAAACAAGCTGCCCTAAACCATATGGTTTCCAAAACCATGGGCCAGCACTCCACCACTAAAAAACTATAAATAAGTGGTGGAGACTCCTCATTTCACATCCACAGTCAAAAGCATCCTTCCTCTGCCGAAATTATTCTCGAAACCCTAGCTTACCATCAAGCTACTTTCACCATTGAGAACTCTTTTTGGCCCATTTCCACCACCGAAGAAGGAGAAGAAGCAGCTTGGAGCTCGAAGCCACCGACATCGGACCAGCGCAACGGACTCCATCAACCTCCTCATTGGAGGTAACATCAATAAAAACCATTATTCATTTCTTTACTGTTTTTTGCTTCATGTTATTTACTTTTTACCGCTTTAGCTTCAAGAACGTATTTAGATTAGTCTTTGTTTCAATTTATCTTTGTTCAATTCATATACATCATTGAACTGCTACTAAGGATTCCAGATTCCTTAGTAGGTTCTCATCAGCACAAGCTAGGGTGAAAACCCTAGCTACAGTAGCTATGAAACCTTGTCGAGAATGGGACAGAAAATTTGGAAATGTAGCAATGTAATGGAAATAGATGCGGTAGGAATGGGGGGTGGAATGGAGATTCTATGGCACCCAGGGCTCATAGAACCCTTTGGAGTGGTGTGTTACCCACTTCTCCTTAATGGAAGTCTTCAAAGTTTTAGGATCTGGGATCATAGGGACCTTGGTCAACACATATGGACCCAGCACTTTTCCCTAAAAACAGTCATTCATCCACCATCTGAGATGGCTAAGGGTTCTGGCCCAAGAGGGGAATTCGATTGTTGGTGGGAATTTCAACCTGATTACCTCTCTCAGTGAAAAGAAGGGTGGGAGAAGGGCACTCGACAAGTATCAAGAGGAATTTAGGCATATTCTAGCCCTTTACCCTCTGGAAAATATGGAGAGAGGGGATGGGTGGTTCACATGGAATAACAGGAGGGGAGGGGAACACTTAGTCACTTCCCAGCTAAACAGATTCCTGGTGTCAAAAAATATTGTTAAGGGGGCTGGGGAAATAAGGACGAGTGTTCTCCCAGCAGCAGGATCAGATCATTGAACAGTCAGTCTTGAATGGGACTGGTGAAACACCATCCTAAGTAAGCCCTTCATATTTGAAAAATTCTAGTTGGAGCACAAGGAATTTAAGGGCCTAGTGGAGCAATGGTGGCAGGATCTATAAAACCCATGGGGGACCAGAATGTACAACTTTCAGTAGAAGCTCAAAGCATTGAAAGCTAAGATACGCATATGGAACAAAGAGGACTTTGACAATATCTTTGACGACAAAAAGGGCTTATCTAGGACATTGACCTAATCCAACAGAAGGGTATGGTGTCAGGATGGGACATGGAAATGAAAGAGAAGGAGAAGGATCTCATCATAGAACTAGATGCCAGAGAGAGACAGGAAGAGATATTCTAGAAGCGCAAATCCAGAGTCAAATGGCTTTAGGAGGGAGAAAAGAACACCAAGTTCTTTGACAATTTTGTGGTCCATAATGGATTAAGCTTGAAGATCCATAAAATCAAGAAGTCGGATGGGTCCCAGGTGGAGACTAGAGGGGAGGTAGAGGAGGAACTAACGAGCTATTTCAAGGGAATCATGATGGAAGACAATAATGACAAGGATCAGGACATTGCTTGGATCACTGATCTCATCCCCTAGAAGGTGACTAGGGATGACAATGAGATGCTTAATAATCCCATATCTGTGTAGGATGTAGAGGAAGGCGTGAGCCAGATGGCCCAGGGGAAGGCACCTGGACCAGATGGATTCACAACCAACTTCTTCCACTACTTTTGGGATATGATCAAGGAGGAATTCTAGGCTATCGTTGAGGAATCGAGGAGAAAACTAGGGGTTATAAAAGCCTTCAATGCTACTTTCCTTTCTTTGATTCCGAAGGGGGAGGGAGTAGACTCCCCAGAAAAATTTAGACCCATAGCCCTCTGGAATGTGATTTATAAAATCATATCCAAGGTGATAGCGAATCGACTAAAATCCCTCTTCCCAAGCCTGATAAGTCCCGAACAATCTGGTTTTGTGGAGGGAAGACAGATCATGGATGGAATTATAGCAGTCCATGAAACCCTCCATTCTTTGAAATGGACTAGACAGCCCAGGATGCTCATCAAGATTGATATAGCCAAGGCCTATGACAAACTCAGGTGGCCATATTTGGAGAAAATGTTGAGGGCGTATGGGTTCAGCTCAGGATGGGTGGAGTGGGTCATGGCTCTCGTCACCACTCCCTTATTCTCAATATTGTTAAACGGATCCCTAACGAAGCTCTTTGCACTGAATTAAGGGATAAGGTAGGGAGACCTGCTTTCCCCTTTCCTCTTTGTCCTAATGGTGGAAGGCCTGAGCAAACTCATCCAAAATTAAGCGGATGGAGGGGGAATATGGGACCTCTTGCCCCACAAGGGGATGGAAAAATAGACTCACCAGAAATTCATGGATAACACGATGCTTATGGGGCACCCTTCAGTCTAAGGCGCACACACTTTCAAGAGGATCTTAACACTCTTTTCTAAGGCGTCGGGGCTTGTAGTCAATGCTGTGAAATCTCAGGTATTTTTTCTAAACACTGCACCCATCACTCAAAGGAATATAGTTAGAGTCTTAGGATTCACCAAAGGATCCTTCCCTTCCAAGTATATGGGTGTTCCTTTGGGTAAAGGGACCATCAAAAATGCCTCCTGGTAGGATCTCATTGACAGGATCAAGGGCAGGTTATCAAGATGGGTTCTCAAGCCCTTAAACTTACCTAGTCGATTGGTATTGGTAAAGTTGGTCCTCCAAGCCATGTCGGTATACCTTTTCTCCATACTATCAACCCCCAAGTCCATCATCAAGGAGATTAGGAGTATTCAACGAAACTTCCTTTTGGCAAGCAAAGAAGCAAAGGCCAAATTCTCTCTGGTTAGCTGGGAGAAAATATGTACACCGAAAGAAAAAAGGTGGTATGGGTCTTTGTGATCCCGAAGTTATGGGGGGAGTTCAAGGTGCCAAAATATGGTGGATATGGTGTAACTACACACAAGAGCCATGGGCCAAGATCTGGCACAGGAAGTATGCGAGGGATTGTCCAAAAACCCAGCTAATAAGATTTAAATAGGAACACCCGGGATCTCATATCTAGTTGAAGGATCTAGTGGGACGAAAGATAGTCCAGGGACATAGCTTATGGGAAGTCAAAGAGGGGAATGAGGCCAAGTTTCAAGATGATTCATGGAACCAACTCGCCAAATTAGCGAATGAACCACGATGGCAACACATTCGAGCTAGGGGGGTGGTGGAAGGAAAGACAAAGGTACATCACTACTGGGAAGAGGGAATCAAGTGGAGCTAGAGACGTTGGGATTTCTCGAACAGAAGTGATGAGAGGATCTAAGAGGAAGACCTCCGTGCATTCAAGAATGAACTTCAGGAGTGGTACATTCTAAACAAATACAAGGAAGACACCCTGTGGTGGGGATACACGCAAAAAGGATCCTTCAGCATAAGGGAATCCCACACTATTAGGATAAGAAGGCAGGAGGTGGAGGATGAGATATGGACCAAGATATGGTCGACCAATCCTTGGCCAAAGTTTTCCACCTTTTTTTGGTTAGTAGTCCACCATAGAATATTGACAAGGGAAAATCTGAGACGAAGAGGAATCTTAGGCCCGTCTCAATGCGCCCTCTGCAAATGAAAAGAGGAAAGCATGAACCACCTACTTGATTCTTTCTCTTTCTCCTTGGATCTCTAGGATAGGGGGGCTCAGGATTTTAGAAATAGAAATAGGTGCAGGGGGGATCCGAGCCAAACACTAAAGGAATGGCATCCTAAATCTTTCAAAAATCACATATTGCAAACGTTGTGGCAAGCCTTTCCGAGACAGGTTCTATGGGTGGTCTGGAAGGAGTGAAACGACCGAATATTTTTGGATAAGAAACACACTCCAGAGGAAGTGTGGAATACCCTCACCTCTAACCTCGTTGAAAAAATTTGGAACATGGAATGGAATGAGGATGATAAGGAGTTCAAAGGCACAGAAATGATAATTGTGGAGGGATGGGGGTTAACCAAAGGGACTCTTGATGGTCTACGACAAAGAGAAAATCTCTGTAGAGTTTCCATCCCTACATCCTGGTCCCCGCCACCGTGTCTATTTTACAAGCTAAATTTTGATGGGGAGGCAAAAGTTAACCCCGGAGCAGCTGGATACGGGGGCATGTGTGGAAACTCGACAGGGGAAATTATTCAAGTTTTCTACGGTTAAATGGGTTTTGATACAACCAACTCCACAGACCTCGAAGGCATCATCCAGGGTCTTAGTCTGCTGCTCAGGGAAGGGTGGCTTCCAGTGATGGTCGAAGGGGATTTGAATATCCTCATTCAGATGGCGAAGCATCTTGCCAATGGGAAGACAACTGAGAAGGTTTCATCCAGCTAGCGCCTGGCTAGTCGGTTAGAAATCCTTCATAGCCTGGTCATGGTGAATCTAATAGTCTCCTTTCACCACGTCATAAGGGAAGCAAACTAAGTCGCTGACATGCTGGCAAACATTGGCGTAGGGGAGAATGGGACCCATAGGATGGGACAACTGGAGGACTTAGGTGCGGCTCAGTGGGTACCAATATGCTGACAGCTAGCCCAGCAAGACGTCAGCATGAATGGACAGATGGGGGATGACGCGAGGGATAATCAAGGTTGCGACAGGGGGTGGAGGGAGCCTTCCATGAATCTCGATCAGCACCACGCGTAGTCATGAAGGAAATGCACATTATATTCCTTGCCAATCCTCTCACCACTAATCCTGGGTCTGGTTCTCGACCGAGAAGGGGAGGGACATTTTTTCTGAGAGAAAGGGATTCGGACATGACAATAGATATGATGCCTCAACTCGTGTTGAGTACGGGGAGGGTGACTATTGGATCAGGTAGATCGACGACAGGTACAGAACCGTTAAGGTGAAGAACGCCCCTCCTCCTATTAATATCGATTTTGTTGCATGGCTCGCCATTCACTTTCGGTGGAGGGAATATGTTGGTTTGGTGGTTATCAGGTGTAGGGAACGTTTGTGGGAAGGTAAGATTAGTTCTATGGAGAGCTTGTGAACAGAGAGTGAAATATCTCCTCCCCGAGGTGGTTACAGGAGGCCCAGTGTAAGTGAAGCTTCATCCCTGATTCGTGACAAAGGGAAGGGGGTGTCCAAGAGAGGCAGGGGCAATGCAACCTGGGCATAGCTCCAAGCACAGGTGGCTATGGAATTCTTCAAATATCGCATCCCCCTAATGGCTTGCAAATCCATAGAGATAATGGAAAATAAATTATGGGAGAAAGTTAAATTGATGCTGATTGTGGAAGTTTGAATGGTGGTCGAGGAATGGGTCGTGGACCTAGGCTCTACAGCGGGAAGGGATTCAGCCCATGATTGCCTGATAATGTTGTATTAGGTCATCATGAACCAGGTTACACACGATGCACTTAACCTGGAGGCTAATAAGGGAGAGGTTGAGGCTAAGAATGAAGGGGACGAGGAACCTATCAAAGCATGGAAGGAGCACCATGTAAAGTGTCGGGTGATGCACAGGAAGCTCAATGACCACAGTGAGGATTTTCATCTGATGCACTGTAAAGTGGCTCAAATTGCATCGCGCCTGGGAATCATCCTCTACCATCCGAGGATGGAGCAACACCGGGAGGGCAGCCCTAGTCGGCGGTCTGGAGGTCGGGGAATGGAGCGGTCCGTTGGTGATCCTCAGCAGCACGGGGATGAGTCGGTGCTGACTGTGAGCTTCCCCGGTGTCGACCATATTCCTATATTTTTTCTTCGGGTTATGTTAATGCCATATCTTCATGTTAGCAAGTATTTTTCAATAGAAATAGGTGTTGTTAGCCAGTTTACTTTTAAATATAGCGGTCCTAGTTATGGGATTGAACTCTGCCATGGTGGGGATCTCCCTCTTTTGGGGAAGGAAGTAAATTTTGTGGATGACTACAATAGATTTTGAGCTGGGATTTTTTATGTGGACTATGTTTTGGGCGTCCATGTACTTGTGAATTTTGCAGTAATATAATCTTTTATTTACAAAAGGAAAACAATGAAACTATCAAATGGTAAAGTAGAGAACGTAAAACAAAATATGCCTTCCATAAAGCAATACTAAGAATGAAAAATGTATTACTATTTTGCTAAAATGACTCGTGAGTGGTTGATTAAAGATGGACGCAACAAGATTGTGATCAAAAGGTACACAAAAATTATCTTTATAAATCCAAATGAGTTGCAAGTTAAGTGAACCAATTGCAACATGAGGTATAGGAACTTTAATTACTTTAAACTTGGATTGTTACAAAAATAATAAATGGTGAATCGCTTACCAAATATTCAAGAGGCCAAAGTTCACAATGCTTTCATGGCACGAAAAAATAACCAAACCAATTGGGGACAATAATATAATGGTGTTAGACGTATTGGAGCTAAGCCATAATGATGTTTCTGGTACAATAAGAACCCAAACTTATGGGGGTGAAAATAATTATTTTGCATTTATTAATGACTTTCAAACTTATGGAGGTGAAAAGAATTAGTTTACATTTATTGATGACTTTTCAAGAAAAAATATGGTCATTCTTAAAATGGAAATTACAGTTGTTTGAGACTTTTAAATATTTCAAAGATTTATTTGAAGTAAAAGAGTGGCAAGAAGTTCAAGGGTCTTACAAAAGACAAAGTAGGTGAGTTTGTATCAAATGAATTTCTTACTTTTTGAAAGAAGAGGGAAATCAAAAGAAAACAAATCGACGCATACAAGCATAATGGTGTGGTGGAAAGAAAAAGAAAAACTGAAAAAAGATTGAGATGGACCGATGATTGTTGAAAGGGAACATATTGGGACATTAATTTTAGGTGGAATAAAGGCATACATTCATTTTTATTCTCAACCAGTCCCACTAAAAATATAAGAGGAACAACTCCAAACAAATCCCAAGTATGGTCACAAAGTTTAGGTATAGAACTTCTGTGTTTTTTATTATACTATATCCATTCCTATTCGAGAGGAAGTTAGACATAAACATGAAGAGAGAAGTATTAGAATGTATTTTTACTGAACATAGCATAACATTCAATTGTTATAACTTATATGATCCAATTGACAAACAAATTATAGTCGCTAGAAATATTGTTTTTGATGAAAAATTCAATGTAGTTATGAATATATAAAGACATATTGCAAGAAGAAGAAATAGAATAAAAAGAACAATAGGGAGAATGAACTCTTTTGCAAGGGGCTCCTAGATCCACCAAAAACTCCCATAATTTATCAGGAATGGAAGAGAGAAGGAGGAGAAAAGAAAAGAGTTGTATCCCTGCCAACAACCAAGCAGTAGTATAGCAAAGAGGTTAAAACATTATAAATAATTCATTTAAATGCCAACCCAAAAGAATTGCAGCAAAGAACAACTATATCTAGTAGATCAAGTTCTTCAAGTCAAGGAAATATTGCATCAATTAGAGAAATTGTGAATTCCCATGATCCTATTCCTTTTTAAGAAGCCAGTAAAGATGAAATTTGGTTGGATGCAATTAAAGTTGATCCTATTTATTTTTAAGAAGCAAGTAATGACAATATTTTTTTGATGAAATCTATTGGATGAAAGAGCTTATATAGTATGAATTTCAAGCAAAATGGTTGGTCAGCAAATGCATGGAAAAAATCACCACCAAAATATATGGGAAATAGAAGGCATTGATACGATTCAAATTTTGTATCCACGGTCAAACTAATCATAATTGGAATGTTGTCAATTATTGTAGCTTAATTCAGTTAAAAAGTTCATCAAATAAATATTAATATTGTTTCTTTAAATGGAGATGTTATGTAGAATTTTTCATGGACAAACCTCAAGGATTTGTTGCAAATGGTAAAGAAGCACTAGTATGTAGGCTGGTGAAAGCTCTGTATGACCTAATAAGTCCCCTAAGCATGGTGTTAACACCATATTTTCCTTCATAAATATGAGTGTTACTCCAGTTGATATTATTCATGAGATAAATGTTAATTGTTAATTGTTAATTGTTTCAATATGTTTGATAGTGGATCCAACAGCATCACTTTGATGCTTTTGTAACATGTTACACAAATTATGCATCATTAAAGAGGACTCATTGCACTAGATAATATTGTACACTATGCTTATCATGATTTGTCAATTCCTGTAGAATTTGTAAAAACATAATGTAATATAGCCTAATACATTGCCTCTAATAGTTCTTCATAGATAGACATACCTATTTGTAGAGATATGAATTTGGCACAAGTTAAAAAGAATAGCAGTGAATATTCCTAAATCATGTCTCATTCCCAAAACTAGCATTTCACTAAAGAGCTTCAGGGTTTCTCCCAAATGTTCAAGTTGTACATACCCTTCCATTATCACAATCTAGGTAACCACGTCTCGTTCAGGAATTTTGTCGAATACTTTGTGTGCATCCTCCATGCTCCCACATTTAACATACATATCAACAAGTGCACTTCCCACAATAAAATTTTGTTGAAACCCACTCCTATTTATCTCATCATGTAACCCCTTCCCCTATTGAAGAGCTCCCAAGTTGGTGATCCCTGGGAGAATAGTGCAAAAGGTGAACTAATACAGATAAATTTATATTCATTGGATTTGGTAAAAAAGTTCAAGGCATCCTCATAGTGTTTATGTAGTTTATAATTCGAAATCATTCGAGTCCATGAAACCATGCTTCATTCCATCATTTCGTCAAAAAACCAACGAGCATCCTCTAGGATGTCGAATTTGGCATACATGGAAATAAGTTTGTTATTCAAAGATACTTATGTATTAAACCTTGTGTCAATCATGCGGGCATGGACTCTTTTGGATAATTTCAAAGATTTGATGTTAAGGTAAATTTCCATTATACAGTCATAGGTTTGGGAGTATAACTGAATTCCTCAATGATTCATGAGATGCAGATTGTGATTCAATTTATTCAATCGGTTCTAAGTACATAGTATTCTATGATCTTCACGTGTGGCCTTGGTGTCTTAATTTTTAGTTTTAATGGAGATATCTTGAGTGGTGAAGGAAGAAGTGAGAGTCATCTTAACACTCTGAAACAACTTATTATATGTTGTTGTTGTGATGGACAAAGCCCAAATCATGAACTTTTTATATTGAATTTAGTCTTCTCTCCTTGGAATATGTGAAGACTTCTCTCTTCCTTTATGAAGAGTTCTTATTAGATTCTTTCTTAATACTCTTGGATCATTTGCATTTTGACATTTTTTTGAACCCCACTCTTTTCAAAATTATGAAGGTAAAAGAAAATGTTGCTTTCAATTTTTCTTAGAAATTAACATGATATCCTCAATAATAACAACTTTCTTCATTGTGTTTAAGTCTTTATACGTTCATTTTCATGAATTTTATGCAATCTTGGATTTGGCTTCCAACTTTTACATAACAATGTTTTTTTAACTTATAACTATTTTCATTATTTAAAAGGATGTAATTTCATATTGGGTTTTTAGTACTTTTGCATAACAATGTTTTTTTTTCTATAAAGGGAAAAAAATTTGAACACTTTCCATTACTTAAAATAGTAAATTGACAATTTGAATACATTCATGAAAGGAATAAAATCTCCACCCAAAAATTCTTAGAATATTAAAAGAAACAATCATCTTCATTCATAAATCTAAAGGGACAAAAAACAAGCAACCAAAAAATAGACTAGCATAAATATCTCTTAAAGGATTACATAGTTATCATTCTTAGAGGCATAATGCCTCAACCCCATCCCAATATGATGTAACTAAAAGAGAAATTGTATTCCTTCTATAGGCTTACTTGGAGAGTTTATTAACTTCTTGATTATAATAGATTGCTAGGATTGAAACTACAAGGGATAAATAGACTTTCACAATTTGGAAAAAAAATGGCGCCAAAATCAAATAATAACAAATGGACTAAATTCACAAGAAATTGATGGAATTGAATGTACCCGCTTATGATGTTTTCAGGGTAATTATTTCCAATTCTTGATCTACTTGAAATCATACGTTATCCTTGGATTGATTTTGATTATGGATCTTCGACACATCAGTACAAAATTTGGTTCATACATACGCATAAGAGTAGTATGAAGTATATTCCAAAACATATAGTTTCATTCTCTTGTAAATTTATAGAGGCATGAAATGATATCAAAGTCTAGCGAAAAGGAGGTCAAATAGTATAATAATATCTAGAATTTTATTCAATTTAAATATTCAAAAAAATCAACCTTCTACAACATATTTTCTACACTATATATAGAGATATACTGCAATATATAGATGCACAAATAATGGATAAGATCACATATTATTAGCTTAAATATAAACATAAAAACAAATCTTAACTATTCCTTAATCATTACATCTAGATATAAAACAAATCATGTTTGAAGCTAACCTCTATTCTTACACCAACATTTAGGGAAACCCACTCCCATTTGTAAAAGATATAATTTCCTTTCTAGAAGCCAACTGTTTGACTTGGATTGATGCTCCTACATCAGTTCTCGATCTAGATGAGTCTATATCTCTTTTATTTGCACCTAATTTATAATAAAAAAAATCCATATATATTGATCAGAATCCAAATCTCTTCTCCCACTATATATTTGGATATGTATTGATTTATCCACCCACACATTGTGAGTGTTTGTAGGTGGATGTGCTCTATTTGTCCATTGTTTTTGGGAGGAGATCCTATCGAGAGGTAATCGAGTGTTTGAACAACCGATTGAGCAGAAGGGTTCATACACCAACCAGTTCCTCATCATAAATAACTACTCCCATTGATGAAGTTGAGTGAATATAATAGTGAAATCATAGAACAATTAGATGGAAATACTAATTCATAATAAGGTTCTTTTAATTTGCCCCTATTCATTTCAAGAAGGATGGGATCTGAACTCTCCCTCTCACCTCCATAT
Source organism: Pseudotsuga menziesii (assembly GCA_001517045.1). Taxonomy (NCBI): domain Eukaryota; kingdom Viridiplantae; phylum Streptophyta; class Pinopsida; order Pinales; family Pinaceae; genus Pseudotsuga; species Pseudotsuga menziesii. The sequence goes on from LPNX011183540.1 coordinate 15,507, forward strand.
TGTACTTGGTCAAATGCTTGATGCAATAAATATGAATGATGATTGGCCCAACAAGGAATTTCATAACCTTGGAACATGTTATATTAAGTTAAAGTATAGTTTATACATCAAAGGATTCTACTCAAGGACCAAAAGTGTTGCATACAATAATTTACTAAATTGTAAAATAAATAGGGGGTCTCTAAATCCATCTACAATTTTAAAAAAATATTATAAAATGTGTTTTACAGTTTAGTAAATTTTAACACCTTAGATGGATTCAGAGACCCCCTATTTCTTTTACCATTTAGTAAATTTTAACACTGCAGTGTTAAAATTTACTAAATCGTAAAATTTCATTTTCAAACTTGCAATTTTCCATTTTCTTATTGATCTCGTATTTTTTATCTAGTCGTATTTTTTATCCCTAAACTAAAATAGTCATTTACGTTAGTCATTTTTAGTTGTGTCACTTATTATCTAGTCATATTTTTTATCCAGTGACTAAAATTTGTCATTGAATTTAGTCAGTCTTCATTGTGTTTCTTAAATTTAATAGTATTTAGTTGTAATACACTATTGTGACTAAATTTTTAGTCGCCTAGTCATTACTTTGACAAATTCTACTAGTAGTATGGGTTCTTATGCATGGACCACGAGCCCTAAAGAAAAAAATTATGGCATTGACGATGATCATGGAAATGATGTTGATTATGATCATCATATGGATCATCATCATCATCATTGTTATCATCATCATCATCATCATCATCATCATCATCGGCATCATCAGCATCAGCATCATCATCATCATCGACATCATGATCATGATGATTATTATATTCATCATTGTCATCATTTCCATAATGATCATGATGGTTACTATAATCATCATTGCCATGGTCATCATCAATACAATATTCTCCTATTAGCCTTATAAGAAAGTGTTGGGATCTAAGTGAATGATTCATGTCCCCTAAAAAATTCTCAATACCCAATACACATTCATGTTATTCCAAACCTCAAAATGATGCCAACATCCCAATAATAGGATGAGTTTTTAATCTACATGATCTATGTAGTAGTATGGAACCTTGGGAATTACCATGATTCCTTGAAGAAATTTTCAAGGATTACGCCATTGTCATCATCATCATTGTCATCGTCGTCATCGTATAATCATGGTCCTCTCCATCATATAATCATCTTCGTCGTGATTATTTTTCCATAATTGTCGTCATCATCACCATCATTCATGTCATTCTAATTCTCATTGTCATCATCATTGTCATTTTCATCATCACTATTGTCACCATTTTCATCATCATTTCCATTGCTAACATTGTGATCCTCATCATCATCTCGGTTTCATCGTCATCATAAAACCACAACATAGTCATTCTCATCATCTGTGTCGTCATTATCCCTACCATCATCATCATTATCAATGTCTTCATCACTGTCATTACAGTCGATGTAGTAGTATGGAAACCTAGGTATATAAACCATGCGTCCTCAAAGAAATTGTTAAGGATTACATCATTGTCATTACCAATATCATCATCATTATCATCATTGTCATCATATCATTATCATTTTTATTTTCATATAAGAACATTGTCATTCGTTATCATCATCATCATTCTCATCGGCATCATAAACATTATCAATGGAAATATCATCATTGTCATCATCATATCGTCATCATCACATAATCATATCATCATCATTACCATTATCATCACCACCACCATCATCATCATTTTCATTATCATTTTAATTGGAGTCATCGTCGTCATTTCCATTGTTATTGTTGTCATCGTCATCATCATCATTGACATCGACATCACATTCATTGTCATCATTGCCATCATTATCGTTGTCATCGTCGTCATCATTGCCATTGTCATTTTCAAAATCAGTGTCATCTTCATCATCATCATCATCATCATATTAATTTAATCACGACATCATCATCTTCATTGTTGTCAACATCATCACCATCCTCATCCCTACAGTCATTATCATTTTCATAATTATAATTGACGATGATGACGATGACCAATGATGATGATGACGATGTTGATGATCAACGTCGTTAAGTTGATGATGATAATGATTATGATGATAACCATCATCATCATCATGATCAACACAATGATCATTGTCATCATCGTTTCCATAATTATCATGATCATCAGACTAATCAATGTTGTCATCACAATTATATAATCACGTCATCATCATCAATTTCATTGTCATCATCATGGACATCATCATCATCATTAATGGCATCGTCATCATCGTTGTCATCATTCATGTCATTGTTGATGATGATGACCTAGATGACGAAAATGACGATGATGATGACCTAGATGACGACAACACCAATGATGATGACCTAGATGACAGTGACAAAGATAATGATTATGATGATGATAATGATGACATTTTAAGAATTATAAAGATTCGCCAAAGACATTGGAATCATCATCATCATCATTTCCATTGTCATCATATCCATCATCATTGTCATTGTCATCATTATCATTATCATCATAATCATCATTCTCATCATTGTCATTGTCATTGTCATCTTGATTATCAACATTGTCATCAACTATTCATAGTTACCTTTGGCATAAGAAATATCATCAACCCAAAAGATGTGATTAGTGTAAAAGGGTCATGGAGGACACATACAATCTATGCATGATAAATAACAACTCTATTTTGGAAGATGATCATCATCATCATTGTCATTGTCATATTCACCATTGTCATTTTCATAAGCACCATCGGCATCATTCATTTCATTATTGTCATCATAATCATTGACATCATCATTTTCATCATCAATATCATCACCATCATAATCATTGTTGTTGTCATTTCTATCGTTGTCACCATCATCAGCAACTCCTAAGGGGGATCCTAGAGAAAGGATCGAAACATAAACATTTCACTAAGAATAATGCATTTTACAATCAATACAAAATAGTATCATCATCATCATAGTCATTGTGAATATTGTCAACATTATCATCATTGTCATATTCAACATCTTGGTGCAACACTGGACGCAAAAATAGATGTAAGGATGGATGAAAAAGTAGATGAAAACCTGGACCCAAACATGGATGCAACAGTGGAAGCATATGTGGGTGCAAAAGTAGGTTCAAAAGTGGGTTTAGAATTGAGCACAAGAAAAGTAAATGCAACTGTGGATGAAAAAACAAATGCAAAAAGGGACCAAAACTGGACGTAAACAAGGGTGCAAAAGTGGCCACAAAATTGGATGTGAAAGAGGATGCTACAAAAGTATATGCAATACTAGACGTGAAACTACAAACAGTACCTAACGCAAAACCCATTGCAAAAGTGGATGAAAAAATGGACACACAAAGGGATCCAATAGTCGATAAAAACCTAGACGCAAAAAAGGAAGCAAAAGTGGGTGTAAAAGTGGGTGCAAAAGTGGAATCAAATGTAGGTGCAAAAATGGGAGCAAATTAGGGTGCAACAAAAGTGGATGCAACAATAGATGCAAAAAACAATGCAAACATGGATGCAAAATGAGATGCAAAAAAGGACACAAATGTGGGTGTAAAAGTGGATGCAAAAATAGACACAAAATGTGATGCAAATACCGATGAAAACCCAATGCAATAGGGTATGAAAAAATGGATGCAAAAACAAAAGCATAAGTAGATGAAAAAGAGGATACAAAAATGATGCAAAATTTGACACAAGCATGGGCACAAAAGTTGATACAAACATGGATGCAAAAAGGGGAACAACAAAAGTAGAAGGAAAAACTAGGCACAAAACTCGGTGTAAAAATTAGCTATGATTCTGGCACTAAATTTTATGTTAAACATGGTGCTAAACCTATCACAAATTGCACCATATTTAGCTTCAAATTTAGTAAAATGGTGCAAAAAATGCCTAAAATAACTCCAAGTCGAGAAATTGCATCGACATGGCCAAGGAAATGAAGAAAAATACATTAAAAAGGGATATATACTCAAAAAAGGAAGAGAAAAGGGACACTAATCGTAGGGTTTTGTTGTATTAATCTATCTAACATTAATCTTAATACATGTACATGGTCCTTCAACAAATTGAACACTATCTAGTCATCTAGATACACCTCAAAGAATTTATGCATGAATTCTTTAAATGTTGTCACCACAATCCGAGAAAAAATTGTTTGTGCATTCTTCAAGAAAAATGGCATCACAATATATGCAAAAGAGTCCCATTTTGTTTGTGTATTATTCTCCTCTGCAATCTTCACCTAATGATATCTTGAAAACTTGTTAGTGAAATAATACACCTCTCGTCCTCCAACATTTTCCAAGACCTCATCTGTGAATGGAGTGGAAAATGGATCATTTATACATGCAACATTTAAATCCCTCAAGTCAACATAGATTCTAAGTCCTCCATTACTTTTGTCTTGCACCACCATTGGACTTACCCATTCAGATTCCTCCATAGGTACGATCATTCCTTCTTTAAACATCCTATCTAATTCGTGGTGTACCTTTTTATTTGTATTTTAGATTCAGTCGGTATGGTATTTTCTTAACTAGTTTGGTATCTGGTTTTAACTGGAATTTCATTTCTACCAATAATCTTGTGATACCCTTCATCTCCGATAAACTTTTTGGAAACGCGTCCCCACACTCTATTAGGAGATCTACTACCCGTGTTATTGTTTCCTCATCCCAATAATCTCTTAGTACTTCCATATTTGGTTACTCTTATGTTCAATGTTTTATTTATTTTCCTTCAATGGTTGCAAATATTCTTGCACAGTGTGATCTATACCAGTGTCTTCCACTACACGCTCCCCTTCTATTTCATCAATGTTTAATTTTTTGGATTATATTCTTCGTCCTATCCTTCTTCTATAATATGCCGATAAAACACGTGCTTATTACGTTCCACCAACCTCTTATGCGCTGCATAGACTACTTTATCCTTGATTCTTGGTTTATTTCTGAGAAAAAAAATCAATCTTTTTATTTTTCCCAAAATATTCTTCAGCACTGCACTCTCTGAAGAAAAAATAAATGTTTCACAAAAATGTTTCCCCTTTTCATTCCATTCTTTGGTTTACCTTCTAAACTTTTACTATACATGCCAACTATTCGGTATAGTATCCACTATATGGTTAAACCTATGGATACACTGTTCTATAGGGATATCCTTCTATTTCCATATTCTCTCACACGACCACGTATGTTCCTTGGGATCTTGCACTCCTTTGCACCTGTTTTGCATCTCGTTTAATATTCTTACCAAAATATATTCCTTTGCACTACTTTCTCCCAACTATCAAAATTTTCTTTATGGCTCATGCACCATCGCACAAGTGTCCCATTCAAAGCAATTTCTAACGCTTGAATCCACACAAATTCATGAACCTTCTCCTCCATTTCTTGTATAAATTCATCTACTATACCAGTCCCATCAAAATGTGGAGCTTTTTTCATAACTAATGCAATGAATTTTCAATTCTCGCACAACTTCAACTTAATACTTCATACATTCTATTTTCAATATTTCCATTGCATTCTATGAATTTGTATCAAATGAACATATTTATTCTAGTTGATTTCACCATCATATATAGGATTTATATATTTTTCCTTTCTTCCTATAATATATTTTATGTATCTTGATATCCATTGCATTTCTCATAGGTTCCAAGTACCTCTCCCCTTCTATAGGATCTAAGGGAGCTACCACCCTCCCTTATTCTTACTCAAAATACACAGTTATCCTCTTAAGTTGAAAATAAAACTTTTTCAAATGCCCAATCAACACCCAACAATGTTGGTTATGGATCTGAACCATCTGTAATCTCAATCACTTCAAAGTTGGCTTTAGTCTTAATCCCATCAATGTCAACCTCCAAACCATCCATCCTTCCTACTAAAAACACTCTATATTGGTTAGTAATATTAATTTTATTGGTGACCAAACTAGCTTAGGTCTTCCCATTAACTCCCAAGACTTCTTTGGCAAAATATTTACATTAGACCCAAAATCTAGAATCACGTCGTTCATTTCATAACCTCCAGTATTTTCCTTCATATTAAACTCTCTCCCTATTTTTTTTCCTCCTTACATGATGCACCTTCCTTTCTAGTAATGGCGTGGTAATACGAATCTACATTTCCCTTACAATCATTATTTTTGTTAATAATTGTGTCAATTTTCTGGTTACTAAGAGAATATTAAGTACTGTGATACAACAATGCAAAAAATCACTTACACAATTATCATAATCACTTTCTTTATCACTATTAAATCGACATTCTCTCATGCATTGATATGCTTCTTCAACCGCTTCTTCTCCTTTGCACAATAATTATCTCTATTACACAACTCAAACTTCAGCGGGGGTTTTCTAGTGTTTTTGATCTTATCCTCCAACATATGTTCTATATATCCTTGTTTTCCACAATCTTCCCCTGTCTAGTGCCCCCTATGGTCACTATCTGCAAAGTCACTAGATCCTTCACCTTCTAGTCATCGTGCACCTATGTAGTCACCATATTACAATGACCTTTCTTCTCTTCCCACTTATCTATTAAATATATACAATCTTCTATGCTCAACACTACAAAAATACCCACACAACACTCTAATTTTTATACACAGGCGAATTACATGACCCAATTCTCCATAGTTGAAGAAGATGGGTTGTCTCCAACCTCCACCAAATCCTCGACCTCATCCACAAAATCCACCTCAGAAGTCACCTCCTCTTCTTGTTGCATTATCTTCCATTCCATGTACTCTATACACATAAATAGAATGCTCCTTCATCAATTGTAATGCACGGCGCCCATTTAATTCATCATGTCCGACTAATTTATAGAATTCACAAAAAGGAGTATTAGTAATAGTTTGATACTTATTTAACATGGGACACTACATAGGAGAATAACCCCATTGCTTACATATCTCACACCAGTACGCTTGTTGTCCTTCCAGGAAAGGATTTGAGGCACCAGACATTATATATGCTCCCAGCAAAGGGAACTAATTGCAGTGGCGTCCTTCCACATGGTAGAGTGTACACCATACGTTTCCATGTATTGTCTTCTCTTGAAAGTAACTATGTCTCTATTTCAAACACCCTAAAATTTGATAATGTTGGTGGTGTTATTCTTAGCAAGGAAATGTGACGAAAAACCACAGGTGAGAAAATATGTAATGTGTTCGTTGTGGAGAACATGGGAAGACAAAAGGAGAGGGGAAACATTTCAAGTAACTATGGGAATTATAGCAATGGAAAATCCAAATCCATACTAGGAAAGATAGGGTGTTGGAATCACAATAAGAATGGACATCTAAATAAAGTATAAATCTCTAAATAAACAAGAAAATTGACAATACGAGAATAATCAAAAAGCAAATGTAGCAGGTGATGTGTTACAGTATGCTTTAATTCTTTCTTTAGATAATATTAGTGATTCATGGATATTAGATTTAGGGGCTTCATTTCATGCCACACCCCATATGAAATATTTTCAAGATTATGTTCAAGGTGATTTTGGATAGGTTTATTTGGGTGATGATGAAACATGTAAAATTGTTGGAAAGGGTAAGATACAGTTAAATTTAAAAAAATGGAAACCAATGGCTGTTGAAAGAGGTAATGCACATTCATACTTTGATAATAAATCTAATCTAAATAGGGAAGTTGGATATTAAAGGTTGTAATATATCCACATTTACAAAAAAACATGGAAGGTCACTAAAGCATCATTGGTAATAGTGAAAGGAGAGAGTGTAGGTACATTGTATTTATGTATTGTTAATGTTGACTCTTCTATCTATTTAGGTTATGCAAGAGTGGATACAACATTGTGGAATCATGGGCTTGGGCACATGAGTGAGAAGGGGATGCATATTCTCCATTCAAGGAAGTTGATGCCATATTTGAAGCAGGTTGATTTTGATTTCTATGAGAGTTGGGTTTATGGAAAATAGAAGAGAGTAACATTTCTCAAAGTTGGAAAGCAAAAGAAGAGTGAAAAGTTGTATCTTGTGTATACATATGTATGGGGACTAGCTTAGGTAACATCTCCTGGTGGCTCTTGTTATTATGTTACTTTTATTGATGATGCAACTATCAAAACTTGGGTTTATTGCATTCTACAAAAATATGATGTTTTTTATACTGAAATAGAAACCTTTGGTAGAGAATGAGATAGGAAAAAGGTTGGAGTGTCTCAGATTAGATAATGGATGTGAATACTACAAAAATTTGTTTGATAGTTAATATTCATACCATTGGATTCATAGAGAACATAAGAAAATGGCATGTTAGAAAGGATGAATGGGACAATCATGGAGTATGCAAGGAGTATGAGATTTCATGTAGAGTTTCCCTTTTAGATTTTGGGAAAATGTTGTAGATATTGTTGTTTACTTAATAAACAAAGGGAATTCAAGTTCCTTGGATGGTGGAGTTTCATAGGAGTCTGGACACGTAAAAAGGTAAACTACTCATTGCTGAATACTTTTGGTTGTGGAGCATTTGTCCATATTGATAAAGAAAATAGAACAAAGCTTGAGGCGAAATCCAAGAAGTGTACCTCTATTGGATACAAAGTTAATGATTTTGGTTATTGCTTATGGGATTATGAAAATCACAAAATCATTAGGAGTGGATATGTAGTATTCAATAAAAAGGTTATGTACAAAAATCAATTGCAGGGAAAGAAACAGGAAAATAAAAACACATAATACATAGTGTTTGATGAAATCAAAGAAAATGAAATTCCAAAGGTACTAGAAAATCAAAATGTACAACAACAACAACAGTAAGTACCTCAAACTCCTGCAAGTGTTGTTAGAAGATATACCAAGTTAAGTAGACCCCTAGAATGATAATCCCCTTCATTGTATTATTTATTATTGACTAATTCTGGTGAACCAGAAAGTTGTGAAGAGGCAATATAGGTAGAAACTAGAAAAAAGTGGGAGTAAGGCATGAAAGAAGATATGGAATCCTTGGTAAGTAACCAGACTTAGGACTTGGTTCAATTTCATGTAAGTAAAAGAGCATTGCAAAATAAATGCGTTTACAGGTTGAAGGAAGAAAATGGAGGCAAAAAGCAGTACAAGGATAAGCTTGTTGTAAAGGGGTTTACACAAAAGAAAGGTATAAATTTTGATGAAATATTTTCTCATGTTGTTAAAATGGCTTCAATTAGGACTATTTTAAGGCTAGTGGCAGTAGGAGATTTGCATCTTGAACGATTAGACTAAAATGGATCTTCTCCATGGGGATTTGGAGGAAGAGATTCATATGTAGCAACCGCAGGGGTATGAGGTCTAAGAGAAGATAATTTAGTATGCATGCTAAAGAAGAGCTTGTATGGCCTAAAGAAACCTCCAAGGCAACGGTATTTGAAATTTGACAAGTTTATGACCGAAAAAGGTTATATTAGATGTCATTTTGACCATTGTGTTTATTTTAAGAGGCTAGATAATGGAAGCTATATTATATTTTTATTGTATGTAGATTCCATGCTTGTTGTAGGTTCTAACATGCATGATATAAATGTGCTCAAAAATAAATGAGCTAAATAATTTGCGATGAAGGATTTGGGTGTTGGAAAGAAAATCCTTGGTATGAGAATAAAAAAAGACATGAAAAATCACAAATTGACATTGTCTTAGGGTGAGAAAATAGAGAATGTGTTAGAGATTCTTAGAATGCAGGATTCAAACCAATTACTAAACCTTAGGCTAGCTATTTCAAACTAACTAAGATGTGTCCCAAGACACGGGAGCAGATAGAATACAAGTCCAAGGTCCTTTATTCAATAGAAGTTGGTAGCTTAATGTATGTGATGGTGTGAACAAGACCAAATATTGCACATGTAGTGAGAATTGTGAGCAGGTATATGAACTATCTAGGTAAAGAGCATTGGGAGACAGTCAAGAGGATTCTCAGGTATTTCAGAGGTACTACTATTCATGCATTATGTTTTGGAGGTTCAAACAATGTTCTATAGAGATATATTGATGCAAACATGGTAGGTGATAAAGATAGCAAGAGAAGCACCACTGGGTATGATTTTGCTGTAGGTGGAATGACAGTAACTTGATATTCGAAACCACAAAAGGTTGTTTCACTTTCAACAATGGAAGCAAGGTACGTTGCTACTACATAGAATAGTAAAGAGATGATTTGAATACAGAGTTTCATGGAGGAATTGGGTAAGGAGCAATAGAATAGTAGGTTATACAATGATATCCAGAGTGTCATTTATCTTGCACACAACTCATCCTTCCATTCTAATACTAAACATATACAACTCAAGTACCATTTCATAATATCAATTTTGGACTATGGACAATTGAAGTTGGAAAAGATGCATACTAGAAAGAATCGTGCAGACAAGTTAACAAAGATAGTAACAAGGGAGAAAATGATTTCCTGATCCATTTCAGTTAGCCTTCAAGCATAAATATGAAGATAAGAAGCTTGCTAGGTCCAAGGAGAATTATAGTCCAGGGGGTGTAGTAGTAGTGGAGTTGTTGTGATTCGTCTCCAAGTGGGAGATTGTTGGTTGTGGAAATTGATTATCTTCCTAAGTCTAAGGATTGTTGCAACCGTGTTTGGATCCCAGTACTTGACATGGGGTGTGGAGGGGATCCCCCCCCCCCACTATTGTCTCCAAGGAATCTAGGGGGGAGGCGACGCCATTAGTGGAGCCCCCTAACAGGGATTCAGGGAAACAACCCCAAAGAGAATTTTTTGGAAAAAATGCCTTGTAAAATTTTGTAAGTTCATAGTCAATTTGGATCATTCATCATTAGGTTACAAATCTGATGGTAGATATTATGTTTGTGTATTTTTTCCTTAGAAGGAAACCTTCTTTTAAAAGAGAGCATTGTATTGTGACTACGTAGTGTGTGAGAGAGATTCTGAGAGAGTGAAGAGGAGGTTACGGAGGATGTGTTATGGGTTGTGTCCCTTCATTTTGCATGATGGAATAACAAAAAGGACTAGTTGTTTCTCTGTGGATGTAGCCCATATCGAGTGAACCATGTATATTAGTATCTCTTGTATTTTGTTCTTATGTGTTTTATTTTTGCATCTATTTTATTTTATTGCTCAGTGATCATATTTTTTTCTAACAAAATTTTGGTTGCATAGTCAACCTTCATGTCATCGTTCTTACCCTAGGGCACTGGCAGTTGATCTGGGTCATTCAAATTGTCTATAAAAACTACCCAATTATGCTTACATTGCTAGATGCAACTACTCATGAGTTGTGGGAATGCGCAAGGGACAAAAATAATTTAATATGTGTAGAAGGAAGGCAAAGATGGAGAAGATAGGAATTCCTACAAAGAAACCTCTCCTAAGGAAATACTATTGTGGTAGTGGTTGTGAGACTCCCGTATGAGACACCTACTTCAACTAGTTGCGAGAATACAAAAAGGGAAAGGATTTCATTCTTTAATCCCTTTCTCCACCTTCATTTCCCTTAAGCTATAAAATTTCATGATTCTCCACTATTGTTGATGTGTACAGTTGAACATTATGTTCGTGTAATGACTCTTGAAATAGATTCTTCACCCATTTCTCTAGCGGAGGAAGTTAGAAGGTTGATCCATTGGTCATGCTAGAAGAAATGTTGTCGAGTTTGAAAAATAAACGAGTTAATGAATTCTTGTTGCCTCTGTGGAGATCTCCAAGATTGATAATACAGGCAAGGCACACTGATATGATATGAATGAAGGTACATGAATGAATGTTTTAGCTGTTTGGACATCCATCACATCTACAGAGAGCACAATCAGAGAGCAGATTGCTTATCCAAAGATGCCCTTGGTTTGGCCCCCGGTCTCTGTTCCTTTTCATAACTTTATGATGGCTCTATCAACATGAGTGGTTATTTGCAGCTCTTTTAGAGCTTAGTGTCGGAGCTTAGTCTCCTTTTTCTTTGTGTACCGGTTTTCATGTATCTCTTTCAGATCTTATTTAGCATGGTGGGTGGGCAGCTCTAGATCAGCATCTTGGTCTCTCTTTGTGCTCCTGGTATTGGCTGATTTATGCGTCAAACAATGAACACTCTGATCCTTTTGTAACATTCCCTTAGCCTATTCTGGGATCATGTATCTATGTATGGATTTGGCAAGTTTGTTTTGGCTCATATTGACAGTTTCTATACTGTTGTAACTCTTGTAACAACCCATTATGGGAGGCTGTTTTGATGCCCTTTGATTCGCATATGAATATCAAGGTCAGAATTTTTTCATCTAAAAAAAAATTGGTCTTTCAAACACCTTTAAGTTTTGAGTCTTTCCATAGTATCCAAATACATTTTCCTAGGTTTTAGATAATGCACTATACAAGTATAATCCTGGAGTATGTGCATGTGATAAAGAAATGCGCTATGCAAGTTTAATCATGGAATATGTGCATAAGTGATACAAGCCAAGTCTCACTTTCATCCACCTGATGGTGACATCATTAATGGTTTTTGTAAAAATTTTGAAAGGGTTCATAATACACACTTGCCATTATTCATGAGTATTCATGTGAAGGACATTAATAATTGTTCTTTAAAGTGTACCATTCACATGTTATGGGAACAAATTGTCCCTTGGAAAGTGATTGAACATAGCTTGGTGTAGACTTGTGATATGAAAACGGTTTGAAAGTGTTGGTAATGGTGAGATTTTATCTTTGTAACTTATAGTTCTTGGATTCAATAGTGTGAATATATTTATTAATTTTAACTAACGCGAGGTGTAAATGAAGCTATTTTTGTTTGAATTAGCTTATATTCCAACAAAGGATAGGTGAAGTTTAGAGATCGAAGATGAAGATTGAATCAAGATGTTAAAGATGCAGAAGATGACTCCAAGCATGTGAATTATGTAGAAGAGCATAAAGGTATATGGGTTTAGTCCAAAGGATGTTAGTGACAACTCTTGTGGTAGTAGTGGAGATCAAAAGGTGTCGACAAACAAGGTTAAAATGTGAATTGGGTTCAATAAAAGCTTTGACAATATAGAATTGTTAGTCATACTATGTATTTGTGGAAACTTTAAGATCTTATATATAAAGCATATGTATTGGTAGGTAAAAATTTCTTGGTGTCTCCATGAGATGGATTATTCTAATTGTGTGTACTTGTATCTATATAACATGTAAAGGGCATATCGTTGTAAGACCTAAATAGGCATGCTTACACCTTTTTTTCCATATACTTATGATGGTTTGGATAACTTGTTTGGTAACCTTTGTTATGGGGTTGGAAAACACTTAGATAAGTGAGTCATTAGAGTAAATTTCAACTCAAAATGGGCCTCCCAAAATGAACTAATAAAATAATAGTTAAAATAATAAAATAATATTTATTAATTTTGGAGGAAGAAAAGAAAAAAACTACTTTTTTGTTTGTATTTTTGACATATCTCCCCGTGTTTTTACTCAAATTTCGATCGGGAGAGCTCGTTGGATGCGGAATTAAATTCTGCATCCAACGAGTACCCACTCGGCATACTTTTGACGGACCCCACTACCCCAAAAACAAGAAATACCTGAAAAAACGGAATGATGACATCATCATTCCATTTTTTCTGGTATTTCTTGTTTTTGGGGTAGCGGGGTCCATCAAAAGTATTCCGAGTGGGTACTCGTTGGATGCGGAATTTAATTCCTCATCCAACAAGCTCTCCCGATCGAAATTTGAGTAACAACACAGGGAGATATGTCAAAAATACAAACAAAAAAAGTAGTTTTTTTTATGATACCTATCCCCAAATTTATATTAAAAAAATGTTTAAGACCTATACGGTATTTCAAATTTAAAGCAATCTCATTGGCTAACACATGATGACATAGAATTTGAATAAAAGTTAAAAGGCCCATTTTGAGTTGAAATTTCCTCTAATGCATTTGTTGACTGGATGCTCTAAGAGTAGGCCATGTATCAATTAGGATGCTCTATGAGTGGACCATGTTGGTTGTAGACTTTGGGAGGTGTGTTTTTCCTAGAAACCAGAAGTTTGTCTACATTTAGGGGAAGTTCATCAAGAAGTTGAATGAACCATGTATTTGAAGCACACCATACTAGATTGATGATTGCAGCAGTTGGATACCCATGCATTCTAATGGATGGTTACATTCCTTTATATGGACTTTGATAGTTTGGTGATGTCTACATTGTTACAGAGAGAAATTCCTATGGCTTGGGGTACCACAACAGATAGCTTGACTCCAAAAATCAATCCTTTCCTATATGCAAAAGAAACCAAATATCTAACAATAAAGGAACTCGATTCGTACCTTATTCCGGACGGTTGATGTAGATCCCCGTTGAGCTTTCCAACTCCAGCTTGAATTGATAAATTGCTTCCTCAACATTCAATAAACAAGACAAGCATGCTATATATAATCATGTTAGACCTACTCTAGCATATATAATCAATAACATATAAGCATTTGAAATCATCCATGGATCAAATATTCATTCAAATACACATTATTGGACAAGAAAAGATATTTCTATTAATATAAAACAGAGATTACATTAGAGACAACCTCTGTTGGCATGTCTACGAATCAAAGAAATTGAGTCCCCCACTTGGGCCTCCACCACTTCAATCCTCCATCTCTCGATAGCAAGCTCACAAGCAGAAGGCAAGCTTGGGAAGAACACAAAAGTGCTCCAAGGGACAAAGGGATGCAGACTCAAGTATAAGCTCTGGCAACAATGGACTATAGTTTTCTTAGTATTCAATTCCTCGTGCCTTCAATGTATCCAAAGGGTTCCTTATACAGCTCTTCAATGGGGTAATGAAAGGTCGAATCCGAGCGATATCAAGGCATATGGAAGGCCAGGACACAAGTGAGTCAGATCCACATCAAGGAAAACTCCAAAAGAATTTGTGCTTTTGCACACATCCGGATGTACACGGTTTTAGGGGTCAAACCCGCGTATATACACGAGAAATGGTTTAAAAGTTGCGTATGGCAATTTTTGCATGTTTTTAGGGATGATCTTGGAAACATCTAAAGTACAAAAATGGTCCATGGGGTCTATGGAGTCTGCAGAGGGACATGGAAGGCCATAAAAATGTGATTCACCATGTGTGGTAAAATCAGCTGTAACATATGCCCCCTAATGTGTGAGGTCAAAGGGGTCATATGATGGCCGAAATACATTATAAGTCCATCCCAGAAGTGAAGTGATGAAGAACCCAGTGGAAGAACCAGCCATCCAATCAGCACAATACAATGATAATGCTCTGCATATAACTACAAGTAGATACAATAGTCCCGAATACATAAGAGTACAATGGCCATGAATAGGCATGATACAATATGACATGTGTGGTCATTGCCACGTACAATATAAATAGATCAGAATCTCCATGATGAAGATATACAAAGGATCATGATCTCCATGAAGACTGAAGATATATAATGGATCAAGATCTCCATAATGGGTAGAAATGTCTGACATATACTAGAGTCAAGTCACGAGAGCTGAAATCTCATGAACACTGGCACGATCAAGGAGGTAGCATATAAGAGATGCCACCAATCTGGAAAGTCTTCTACACAAATCGCTACGAGTACATGTCCTACTATGTGAATAGAGGTGTCGAGGTCGAACATAGTAGTCCATCGTATGATTACCGGTCATTGATGTATACCATTAAGAGACGCGAGATCACCCACCAATAATGAAAATGGGAATCAAGGTACTAGAGTGAAAACTAACAAGTGTGAATAAATGTTTTGAGGTCGAACACTTGAGAGAATCCATCGATTGGGCGACATTGATGTATTCCCAAAAACTGTTGATGGCGAGAGAACCTGCCACTGATGACTGCAAGTCTCAAGGCACTCAAACATGACTCTAGATTCCTATCCCAGAATAAATGATCTGAAGTCAATGGGATGAAATCCGCTGGAAGGAGGGCATTAATGCATCCCCCATCATCCAACACAAGGTACTCAACAAAGCTGTATAATGTGGAAGGACTCGATCATAAGGTGCACGAACCAGTAACTGTACCAGGAATGGTCGACATGCAAAGTCAAGATAACTGAGGAATGGTCGACTCAGGTTTCAACTTCCTTCGAACAAGAGCCTAAAGGAAAATGGTGACTGAATGTAGGTAGCATAGACTCGATATGCAAAACTGGGACATCTCTGCGACACAAGAGGCATTGACAGAGGCTCCATGGGGACTAGAAGCTTAACTAGTCGGTGGAGATAAACTCAGATAGACGAGTATAGCTCCTAAAGTCAAACTATTAACCCAACCAATGGATGTGATATATAGTGCTCTGTTCGAAGGCGACACGACTCGACTACTGCCAAAGATAACATCTTTTCTTGTCCGGATTTTTGGTTTTTTAAATTTTT
Source organism: Pseudotsuga menziesii (assembly GCA_001517045.1). NCBI lineage: Eukaryota > Viridiplantae > Streptophyta > Pinopsida > Pinales > Pinaceae > Pseudotsuga > Pseudotsuga menziesii. The sequence goes on from LPNX011183540.1 coordinate 31,925, forward strand.
TTGGAGTTTTTCAAATATTTGAAAAGCTTGAAAAAGAATAAAATCGCTTTAAAGTTATAGACTAGGAGGAGATGAGTGTCAAATGGGAAAACAAACTAGTTCCAAGCAGTGGAACATACCTATGCTCAATGCAAGGACACATGTGTAGGATAGCAACACTCAGGGAAAAGTCCCCTCCCGGTAAAAATAGGGAATCAAGATGCAAAGAATATATAAAATGGCTCTGCGTGGCTAGACATGAGACAAGCTCGGGCTATATGGCTGATACTCAAAGTCAGGGAAGCCAACATAAGGCTCAATGAGGTAGGCAAAGCTCATGATAATGAAATTACAACTTGACATAAGGGAGTCCTGGGAAAACAAGCCAGCAAAAGATCAAGAGGAGTATGAGGTTCTTGCAAAATGTCATGGCGATACTATACAATGGACTCCCACATCCTAAAAGACAAACTGTCGACATAGGCATCAAATGCAAACAAGGAGCTAACTAGGGTACCAATGTAAGGTCAAGCTCTACCATTCACATCATGTCACTTCTAAAATAGTAAGAAGGTTCCGTGACAAGATAGAATGGGTTCGTACCTAAGGTTATAATGAAATGATAATAAGGTCATGCAAAATGCAAATGGAGGTGAAGCCTAACCTATATGCCAATTTAAACATCATACCTGAAATCGGCACAAACAGGTCAAACAATGGTCGAAATGGTGCTAAAAAACAGTCTCCTACATCATATTAGTCAAAAACGGTCCAAAAGGGTCAGAAACGGTCCAAAACTATAGAAAAGGGGGTAAAAATTTTCAAAATTTTGAAAAATTCTATAAATAGTAAAAAATTCAAAACATTATATAACATTTGAAATTTTTACCCAATTGAGCTCAAAACTTCAAACGCGAATTTTGGGAGATCCAGCCGGCGGAATCCGACATCGTTTTTTCCAGGTAACTTCCCATGCCCTGCTCTTTCATCTACATGTAAATTTTTCAATTTTCCATGGTCCAATTTGATTTCTAGGCCATTCTAAATTATGCACCTCATCCCACACGGAAATCGAGGATTTTTCCGCATATAGGGCTGGCTATATGCAGAAAAATGCCCCAAAGTCGCGTACATACGTGGTTGTTTAGCAAACAATCACGTATGCGGCCGCGTTCAAGTTTTTTTAAGACATCTAATGACCCAAACTTGAATTAAATGTGCAAGATGGTTCTAGAATGGAGGGAACGAGAAAACGGGGATGTAGAAGAAGCAGAACGGAGTGATATAATGGCACAACAGGCTCTTCATGCATGTGAGCTCTACAAGTTTTGGTGTCTTGGTCCAAACCAAGACTGCTGCAGATGCTAGTAGACTACTGGGATCGTGACTCAGAGTCATTACAGATTGACAGGATGTCCCTCACCATAGAAGTGGAGGACATATACTTCATTACTGGATTTTCTCGACGGGGGGAAGTGGTGAACCTACGTTCTCGCAGGCCTAGAGGTGGCCTTACCATAGATTAGTATATAGTTGTATACTATTATTTGGACACGGAGAAGGTCGGGAGCCAGATCCCAACTAACTCCATATAGGTGCTAGGCCTAAAGTCCATACTAATGACACTCAGCAGGATAGCAGGGTTAGCCTCACTACACCAGGCCTCGCGGCCCCTGATGTTCTATGCAGTGGAGTGCATGAGACTCACGGTTTACGATTGGAGTACTGTGTTGTTGAGCAATATGAAGAACCAGCTCAGCGAGTGCAAGATGGGCAGGGTACAAAACTTCAGTTTCGGAAGTATACTGAGCACGGTTTTCTTTAAGCGTGTTCCGGGATTGAGCCCTAGAGTTGACGTTCCTCTTCACAGGGTTCAAGATCCGGCCCAACGATGTTGGGCAGATGCGATGTGCAGACTGGGTGGAGACAGGGTGTCCAACTCCTATCTAGATGATTTCTTTCCATGGTGGCGGTGGCAGATAGTTGCCATTGATGATTACCCTTATGCGGGGATATATTTTCAGGGAGATCCCGACATGCCTCTACCACTAGGATCAATATACGGTGACATTGGTAACGAATCCCAACCCTCTTTTTAAGTTTTGTGAAATATTTAATTTTTTGTGCTTTTTGATATATATAGACTCAAAAAGACATGTTTTTGCGTGACAACACATAGTGACATCCTGTCATATGTATGCAGATGTAGAACCACGGTATCCTGAAGGCTTCCCTCGTCATAGACGAAGGGGAAGAGGAGATGACATTATGGGTGTGGATGCAAAGCGGACGCTCCAAAGAATTCACACCAACTTCGTGTGGCTGACATATAGGGTACCCATGGCGTAGGTTGAGGACCTACCTGAGGCCATGCAGCGTCAGGTGGTGGGTGTGCCATGAGCATGGGTTCTGTTGTTTCAACGGCTAGCTAGAGCAGTGTTAACATTCCATGATCAAAACCCCCCTCCTCCTCCCTAGGCTTAGATACCTGGGAGTGTTACATTTTGTACTACCGTGTATTTATATTTTGGTGGCTTAGAAGCCCCATTTTTGTATTATGACACTTATGTATTATCACATTTTGGATGTTTAATGAAAAACTTCTATGATGATCGATTTATTTATTTACATGTGTAAAAATGTATGTTTGTGATGAGCTTATTGTCTGTGAAACAAATACCAATCTAACACATAGTTAGCATATGAGTCAGCAACTTGCTTATAAATTCTTGGAACATGTTTGTATGTTATGTTGTCAAATTGTTGTTCTAACAATCTCACACGTAAGAATCTTCATAATAATGTTGGATCCCTAACATGATACAAGCCATTAAGCTGTGACACTACTAACTTCGAATCAAGACGTACCTCAAGAGATAGAACACCATGTGAAATGGAATCCCGTAGAAGCTCGATAACGGCACTATATTCAGCAACATTGTTTGAAGAGGGCCATAAACATATGCCTCCTTAAGACAATACCTGACCCGTAGGAGTATAAATCACCTAAGCAGCAGAGGCTGAGTGTTGAGTGTGGCGGCTAGCACCATCCGCGAATCCTATATAGATGGAAGACTCCATTAACATGTGCCATAAGAAATGAAAGCTAATCAACAAACCTAATCACCATGAGAAAAACCGAACTATGCAAAATATTGTACAATAATATACAATAGTCAGCCCTAGCTAAGAATCATGCATAGTACTTTTTAATATAGAGCCCATTTCTAGGCTCCGCCAAGGCTGTCCCATCGTAATATACTAACTCATATGCACCCTTTTCTAACACATGTTTAACAACGTAAGGACCATGCCACATGGGGTTAAATTTTCCTGCCCTCAAGGTTTCTTTAGCTTGATCCCACAAAAGGACCAAATCTCCTTCACTAAACTTCCTTAGACGAACAGATTTATCATACTGGACCTTAACGCGACGCTTATTCACTTCTAGAGCCACCAAGGCATCTCGGCACTGCTCAAACGTTCCTCCAATAGGGAAGTGTCTGGTAAGAGCTCTATGGCTAGCTTCAAAGAAGGGATTTCGCACTTAACCGGTAATATAGACTCCACTCCATGTACAAGATGATATGGAGAAAAACCGATGGTAGTCTTAACCGCGGTCCTATAAGCCCACAAAGCAGGATATAACATGATATGCCAATTGGTCTTGCTTTGTGAGATGGTTTGTTGGAGAATGGACTTGAGTGATTTGTTCACTGCTTCAACCTGTCCATTCGCTTGAGGGTAATAAGAAGAAGAATTCTCCTGCTTATAACCTAACTTCGAGGCCAATTCTTCCATCATCCGATTCTGAAAGTGCCTACCATGGTCAGTGACAAGCTCTTTTGGAATGTCAAACCAAGTAATGATCTGGTTGAATATGAAATGTGTGGTTGTCTCATCGTCGGATTTAACCGTGGGCATAGCCTCAGCCCATTTCGTGAAATATTCAACAACCACGATAATATGATGATGCCCCCCAGCTGAAGCTGGGGTTGCAATCCATGAAATCAAGCCCCCACTTAGTGAAGGGACCGGTGGTGATAATTGGATGTAATGGGGCAGGATGTGAGTGCATATTACGTGCAAACACCTGGCAAGGGTGGTGCTTCTTGACCACATTAACACAATCCTTAAAGATCGACGGCCAGAAATAACCTGCTCTCAATATTTTTTGGGCTATAGAAAGACCAGATAAATGACCACCACACGCCCCTCCATGGAAATCATTCAGCACAAGCTCAGCCTCCTCATGAGTTAAACAACGACGTAAAATGGAATCTACCCCACTGCGGTACAATGTGTTATCCACTATGAGGTAATTCTTGGATACATGACGTAACCGTCGTCATTCATCCTGTGAAATGTGAGTAGGGACCTTCAATGTTTGTAAATATATGATAATATCCCCATACCATGGATCCAAATTTGAGATCAAAAGAATGTGTTCATCGACAAGCATATCTTCACAAACTTCCTCCTCCTCCCCGCTTGGGAAATCAGATATAAGCTCTGCAAAAATCAACGATTTCTTCGATTTTGCCGAAACAAACTCGAGATCAAATTCTTGCAAGATGACAATCCATTTATTATACTTTCCCCCTATCATCCTTCTAGTGAGGATGAACTGAAATGGATTGACATGGGCTACCACCAAGGTCTGGCAAAGGAGAATATAGTGTCTCAATATTTGAACCGCATGAACGGTAGCTAAGGCAAGTTTCTCCACATGGGAATAATGGATCTCCACATCTATAAGGTTTCAGCTCAAATAATATATGACATGCTCCTAGAGCTCCTCATCCTCCTAAACCAAAACCATACCAATCATCTCCATGGATGCGGCCACATAAAGTAAAAAATCATGGCTATAGTCGGGTGGACTAATCACCAGGGCCGATGCTAAGGCTCGTTTAAGCGCATCAAAGGACTCATGGGATCGCTCATCCTAGCAAAAGGTAGTGTCCTTCTTCAAAAGACACATAAATCCTCTAGTCAAATTGGCAAATTTAATGACAAATGTTTGCAAGAAATTTTTCATGCCTTGCAAACATTGAATATGTCTAATGTTTTTCGGGGGAGACAATTGAAGTATTGCCTCAACCTTCAAAGGGTCGACTCTTATACCCTCCTTGGAGACAATGAACCCTAATAAGTGACCAAACTTCACACAAAAGATGCATTTATGAGGATTTAACCTGACCAAGTAATGGCGACACCTTTCGAACACTAATCTCAAATGGTAGGAATGACGCATCCTCTGACGAGAATGGGCAGCGAGGTCATCCAAAAATACTTCAATAATCGATTTGAGATCATGGAAGATCAAGATCAGAGCCCGCTGAAAAGTGGCTCTGGCGTTTTTAAGGCTGAAAGAAATTTTTCGATATGCAAAGGTACCCCATTGACAAATAAAGGCAATCTTATGTTGGTCCTTAGGTTTGATCTGTATTTGATTGTATCCAGAAAATATGTCCATAAAGGAAAATACCTCGCTTCCCGCACACTCATCCAAAATTTTATCAATAAATGGTGTGGGAAAATTATCCTTAGGACAGGCATGATTCAAGTCACGAAAATCAGTGCATATACAGATCGTTCTCTGCTTCTTATCAACCAAAACAGGGTTTGAAACCCACTCTGTCAAGGGAACGGGATAAATAAATCGGCATTCAACATCTTTTCTATATCATCCTTAATCGCGGGTGCTTTCCTAGGATTCATCGTGTTTGTGCTAGAAATTGTTTCCAAGGCCAAAGAAACAAGCCAACACACACTCAAACAAAACTTAATAAAATGAAATAGGTTTAGGGTTTCTGATGTATTTTCTTGGTTGTAAACTTTGGGAACCGACAGGGAATACACTCATGAGCAAAATAATAACTAAATCATAAGCAAAAGAAGATAAAGATGCATAATATATTCAACAAGATCCAACAGAACACGGTATTGAAGTTCATTCATAAAATACAAGCATCACCAGCATATAAACATAAAACAGTAATGAGTATATCAATTAAGCAACTAAACAAGCTGAACAATGAAGCCAACACAGAACTAAAGGGTGAAAAGTGTCATATATCTCATAGTTTTATCATCAAATGCATACAAGAGTTTTGATACTTAACTCATGAACAAGTCTAAAGACCTCCTGAAGCTTTCCCAAAAATTGAACCCTCTCAATGACTTTCTAACCTCTCTAAATAATATTCTTTACAAAATCAGTTAGGGATCTAACCCTAACTTCCTTCCATCAGCTCGATGAGATAAAGTAAAATGTACAATATTACAAAACATGACATTTTCTAAAAATAGTAAACACAAACTAATATGTTTCTCAAAAAGATAACAAATAACTGATTAAACAACTGACTTATAGATATTTTGTTGCCTCAGCTAGCAGAGCAATGCCATCTAATGCTTGAGCTTTCTTATTAGCTCGCCTCTGCTCCTATTCCATGTCAGTTATCTTCTTGGTGAGCTCCTCATTTCTCTGCTGCAAGTCCTTGACTATCTTCTCCAACTCTGTACAGTGCAAGTCAATGGTTCTTTTTCTCTTTAGAACCTCTTTAGATACTGTTGTCAGCTCCTGAAAATGTTCATTGACATACTGAAGATCTTCTCTAAGCCTTCTATTAGCCATCATCAACCCCTCATTGATCTCTTGCATATAGTTCATCTGTTGTTTGTACTACTTAATAATTTTCTGCAAGTTTTCTTTATCTGAATCAACTGACCTTCCTGTCATGATCTCTTGTTCATAACTGGGCATCTCAGGTATGTCAAACCTCTTAAAAATGTCTGCATCCTTATTTAACAGGTATGTGGAAACAGCAGGAATATTAGGGTCTTTCAGAATACCTACTTGCCTAAGTATAAGTTCATCTTCATCTTCCCATTCTTGATCTTCAACAGGAGGTACTTCAACTTTTTCTTCCTACTGTTGCTTTAAAAGTTCATTTCTTATTTCAAGAAATATGGAAAACAATTCAGACTCGGGCTGCCTTAACTCCTTTATTGACTGTGATGATCCTTTTACTTTTGCAGGATGAGAAGAGGAAGCTTTGGCAACTGTTTTTCCCTTGCTTTTAATGTTCATTGTGTCAAATTCTGGTTCTTCACCTGAGGAAATATCATTCAGGACAGTCACTTGCTTGGAATTCAATTTAGGATTGAGCAGCTTCTTCATATTCCATCTTAGCTTATTCGTTGGCCTGGTTTTAGGCCTGCAATATGGGGCTATCACTTCAAACTTTTTCTTCTTCTTCCTATTAGGTTTGACTGTTTTGATTTCTGAAGTGGAGAATTCTCTGCATGTTTCAGCCTTATCTTCAGTTTTATCAATAGGCTGATCTTCTTCTAATAAATACCCTTCATCATCTGACAGAATGGTAATAGGACTCCTCTGCTTGATCTGCAACTCATCTTCATGAACAGTAACCTCCTCTGGAACAGTAGCTTTAACTTCTTTGGAAAATTCTACTGGTGTCCCATGTTTCAAAGGATGCACTTCCTCTTCTGTAAACAATGAATACTTGCCTTTAACACCAGCTGAAGGCATTTGAGTTTTAGTCTTCACTGGCTCTGAGTCTCCTTCAGGCTTCACCTCCTCTTTGTCTTCATTTTTCTTCTTTTGTTCTAATTTCCTTACAAGGATTTTCCCTTTATCTGCCTGCTTCTTGATTTGTTGATCTTCTTGTTTCATTTGAAAACGTGACCAGAATAGGAAAAAATCCAAAGTTTTTCCTTCAGCTTGCAAGACAGTGCTAATGATCAACTTAATTAATCCATGGTGAAAAATTGATTGTGAATAATGGTCTATATGCCCCTTAACTCTGTTGGACATCTTTTGCAAGCTTTTGTATAGAAAGAAGGGAAGACTCATCTTGGACACCCCCACCATATGCTGCAAAAGTCTAAAGTAATATTTATAAACAAAAGCATATCTGCCCTCACATGCTATATAACTCTGCAAAATTCTGATAGGCTCGACCCATTCCCTTCTGAAGTTCTGGATTAAGATACCCTTGTTCCAATCTGGAGTAACATTTGGTAATAAATACCTCTGAGCATCAAAGGTGAAGGGCAGTTTCTTAAACCACATTTCCCCTTCATTGTTAACTCCTATAGCCTCTGCAATCAAATCTACTGTTAGTCTGAACTTCAAAGTATCAAACACCACCAAGTCATTTTTGTAACTTTGTGCAAACCTACAGGAAACTTCAGCATTGTAACCATCTATTCTCTTGAAGAAGTCTAGCCAGCCAGCATGTTGGAAAATTTCAATACACCCTGGAAGTTTCTCCATCCAACCTATATCAGTAGGTTCAGCTCTATTCACCTTACCACTCTTACCCATTTGTATCCAAGGGATGGAAACTGTATGGATTCTAGGGTTCAATTGATAACCTGACAGCTGATGTTTCTTTTTCAAATCTCTCGGGTTTCAAAAACAACTCTTCTTAATCTTTTCTGACTGCTCTTTTTGTTTTCTTAATACAGGCTGGATTTTATCAGAGGTATAAGAGACTTAGATCATTTGAAGTATTCCAGACTCTACACTGCAACTGATGACTTTCATTCAATTTAATTGTTCTAATGGATGTCCATCCCCAGCATGTATTCTTACCCCTGTGTATTAATACCAAAATTAATCCTCAAACCCTTTTTGTATCATCTATCAACAATTTCTGCACAGTAAGACTTTGCAAATGTGGTATCAATTACTAGCTTCTCAGGTTCACTGGAGACTGCTTGTCTGTTGGATGAGAAAAACAGGACAATTTGCAATCTATTCACATTATGTTTCCTGTAGCCTTAGTATCAAAAATGAAACTAGGTCTCCCTGTAATCTTAGCCATTCAACGCACTTGTCCCACTGTGTATAAGTATCAGATATTTTTGTGAAGTTTAAGTACTATAACCTACACAGTTTTCAACCCAGCCTCTTTCAAACTTCAGCAAATGAATAGTTCAATATAGAGCTATTTTTCAGTCCTCCACTCAGCAGAGCATCTCAGAATGTCTTAGGCAGCTATTTCTTTGGCCGAAATTTCATTTAAGAGCACAATTTAACATTTCCCTCGATCAATTTTGATAGAACGAACATCGCCGAAAAAGCCCCAAATTTTCAGTTATATTGGCTTATCATGGAATACCTGACTGTAGATACTTTGAACCACTCTTCATGTTGTTTAAGTACCAGCCTGAAAAATAGAGGTGTCTTTCAAGGTCCAATTTAACTCCAGGTGTCAAGATGAAGAAGCCCTAGTTTTCTGTGCGACTATGAAAAACTCCACTAGGCTTTGCAACTGCAATCTCCGTGTTTTTAGGCAGGCACCATCATTCCATTAACTCCTCAGCTTTGAGAAAGAGATAATAAGTAACTCTCCTCAGATTAAACTTGATTTAACTGACCATCTGTCGTGATAAGCTGCTTTATAATTCACGATGACCACGCTCTTCTTCACGATATGAAACCACCTATTCTCATGATGATTCCTGAGACAGCACGTAGCAAACTCTCCAGAACACGTGATTAGTCACTGATCATTCGAAAACATGCCAAATTTTTGCTAAAAAATCGGAGGAATTAAGAGTCGCGATATTCTTGTAGCGCTCTTTAGTTATTTTTTCCCATTTGCGCTATTTTATCGTTGTTTTACAACTTTTGGTCATTTTGCACGAAGTTTAAAAGCTGTTTGAGTAATGACTATGCTCAGAATATCATTTGTGAATCCATTATTTGATATAATGACTTTTAAAAACCCCTCCAAAATGTAAAGGATAAAAAATAAAGCAAAAATATAAAGGCCAAGTTCAGAATTTCACCTAACAACCAAAAATTCTCCTAAAAGAAGCAAATAATCAAACTTAAAGAAAAAGAGTAACTCGAAATAAAATGCAAATCAAACAAAAATCAAACAAACAAACTACTGACTTAACATCTGGCTCCAGTTGCGGGATGAAGTCCTCCCTGCGAGACTTCAAGAACCTGTAGACCAATGCCTTCTGTCTGCAAAACTTCCATCGGGCTATGGAGTCTTTATTATGCTTCACTCACACCGGTATGTACAATGAAAAGTGAAAAAATCTCCTTATAGACTGTAAAAATGCTTGAGGAATCGCCCATTAACAGGACTAGACAACTCCTCACCTTCCAATGACTGCAGGATAAAAGTATTATTTTCCAAAACCTTTGACACCAAGAAAGGGCCAAACCAAATATTGCCAAACGTACCATGCTTACCCTTTTGCTCCTTTCTTGCATCCCACCTTAGAACCATATCAACAACTGAGAAAGTATTTTCTTTACTGTTTCTGTCAAATCTGCTTTTGATCTTGGCTCTGTACAACTGTGCTTTTTCATCCACATTTTCCCTGTTTTGCTGCAGTTCTATCATTTCAAAAATTCTTCTCTGCATATCATCTGGTTCCTCCTGAGCATTCTGGAGAAACTTCATCACTGGTATCCCTATTTGGACAGGGAAAACTGCTTCTGTACCATAAACTAGCTGAAATGGAGAAGTCCCAATTGCTTGCTTCACTGTAATCCTATCTGCCCATAATGCATACTTCAGCATTGAATCCCATGATCTTTTGTTATGATTGAGCAGCTTCTTGATACTCTGAATGATGTTCTTATTAGAAGATTCATCCAAGCCATTACCCTGGGGGTAATAAGGCGTTGAGTGCTTCAGCAAAATACCGTTATTTTCACAAAATGCTATCATTGCCTTAGACTTGAATGCCTTAGCATTATCTGTCACTAACTTCTAAGGACAGCCAAACCTGCTCAGGATATTTTCTTCAATGAAATCCATGATTACCTTGTCTGTGGCATTCCTTGTAGGAATGGCTTCCACCCATTTAGTGAAAAAATCTGTTGCTGTCAGAATCCAGTGGTGCTGTCCTGAAGATGCTGGATTAATTTCTCCAATAAAATCCAGACCCCATTGCTGGAAAGGAGCATTGACTGCAATGGGTTTCAGAGGCAAAGACAACAATTTCTATTTTCCAGCAAACTTCTGACAAGGAACACAGGCCCTTACCTGCTGATAAACATCTGCAAACAAGTAAGGCCAATAGTATCCAGCTCTTAAAATTTTGTAGGCTGTTGTCTTCCAGTACTTGTGCCCTCCACAAGCACCCTCATGAGATTCAAAAATCACTCCTTCAATCTCTGATTTTTCCAAACATCTTAGCAGAATACCTCCTGGGTCCTTCCAGAATAATTGCTCTTCCATTAAACAGTACTTAGTAGCTTTAAGCTTTAAAGATCTAGCAGCCTTCCTATCAAAATGTTCAGGGCATTGCAAAAACAACAGAAAATATACTATGTCTGCATACCAGGTAGATGTTGAGTAAAAATCCATGATCTTCTCTTTTTTCAGTGCTACTTGATCTTCTTCTTGAGCTATTTCTTCAGCCATAATATGAAATCCCAGTGCCTGACAATTTGATTCATCCAACAGCTTGGCTAAACCCTGTCCCTTGACAAGCTTAGTAGGTCTGATCTCCACATCATACTCCATAATCTTTGCAATCCATTTGCCTCTCTTCCCTTCACTATCAGGCTGTGTTAAGACATCTTTCACAGCAGCATTTGGAACAAATGAAATGACTTTTGAATACAAGACATAAATTCTGAAAAATTTCAAAGCCTTTACCAGAGCATAAGCCTGTTTCTCCAATATACTGTACTTCAGCTCAGAATCTCTGAGAGTTTTACTGAAAAAGGCAATAGGCTGTTCCAATCCTTCTTTATTCTTCTGAAGTAAGACAGCTGCAATTGTGTCTTCTGATGCAAATGAGAAAGTAAGGAATTCCTTAGTAAAATCAAGACTTACCAATACAGGCGCTTTAGTAAGAGCTACTTTGATTTTCTCAAATGCATCCTTTGCCTCAGAAGTCCACCTGACTTCTTGATCCTTCTTGAGCATGGCTATGATCTGTTTAATGGTTTCAGCAAAGTTGGGAATAAACCACCGCAGAAAATTGATTTTGCCAATGAATGATTGTACATCTTTTTTACTTCTAGGTAAACTAATCTTCAGAATAGCTTTCACTCTTTCAGGATCTATTCTGATGCCATCGGCAGACACCAAGTGGCCAAGTAGTTTACCTTCTTGCACAGCAAAATGTGACTTCTTTGGATTTAGAGAAAGGCCAAATTTTCTGCATTTTAGGAAGGTCTGCCTCAAATGCTTTAAATACTCATCATCTAACTACGAGAAAATAGTAATATCATCCAAATAAATAACCACAAACTTATCTTTTTCTCCCACAAAGGAAATATCCATTGCTCTCTGAAAGGTAGCTCCAGCATTCATCAAGCCAAAGGGAATCTTATCATACATGAATGTCCCCCAAGGAGTTGTAAAGGTTGTCTTCTCCTTATCATCAGGGTGCATTGAAATCTAATTATACCCTGAGAAACCATCCACCATAGAGATCCTTTGAGCCCCAACCACCTGCTGCAATACTTGTTCAATCTTAGGAAGAGGATAGTTATCTTTTAATGATGATCTATTCAGATTTCTGAAGTCAACACATAATATGATCTCCCCATTCTTTTTTTCTGACAAGAACCAGATTAGCAACCCAGGAAGAATACCTAAGAGGCACTATTATCTTTGCATCCAACAGCTTTTTCACTTCTTTTTCAATTATAGGAAACAAAGCTGGATTGATCCTTCTCAGTTTCTGACGAAATGGTTTAACATTTGGATTTAAAGGTACCTTATGCTGTATGATTCATGTATCATAAGTTCTTAGTTCTTCATAAGACCATGCAAAGACATCTACATGCTCTTTTAACAGCTTGATATACCTATTTCTTTGTTCAGTTGTCAATGATTTAGAAATTTTGACCATTCTAGGATGCTCAGCTGAACCAATATTGCAATCTATCACATTCTCTTCTGAAGAATGAACAACAGGCTTTGAGGGTGTGTCCTATTTTGTAAATATTCTTTCCATAGGTACCAAACCTTTGGGAATGAAGTTGCTCTTTAGCTCAATAATTTTATGTCCAGCAATCTCATCTTCAACAAACTCATCTACCTATCCATCTTCTTCATCCTCATCCTCATCAATCAAGGAATTTGAAAAATCATCTGTAAGCTCTAGGAACCTTTTGATCTCAATGTCATCCTCAAACACTTTCCATTTCTTCACATTATAAAGTACACAGGATCTGTACCTCACCTCTATGGGATACCTTAACTGAGTGGTCTTAGGGATTCTGAAGTGTGTGGCAGCCAAGGCCAAAGAATCTGCAGTCTCATTGTGATTCCTTGGAATATGAGTGATGTTAAATTCTATAAAATAATTTTCAAGCATATCCCATACCTCATTCCGATAGACTTTCAGCAAACCCTGCTTCACTTGATAGTTTCTCTTCACCTGCTGAACAACCAATTCGGAGTCGCCATATGCATAAATTTGTTGAATGCCCAAATCTTTGGCAGCTTTTAATCCCAACAGTAAAGCTTCATATTCAGTAGTGTTATTTGTAGTAATAAACTCAAGTTTGTACATTAGCTTTACTGTTTCACCTCTAGGAGATATAAGAAGAACTCCAGCACCAGCACCTTCTTTACAAGAAGATCCATCAAAGTACAATTCCCATAGTTGATCTTCTTCTTCTCTGCTGTGTTTTACTGGCTGCTCTTTTTCCACTTGTAACAGACCGACAGAATTATCCTCATCATTGAAATGTAACATGCACGTACCAAGGTCTTTATCAATAGAGTACAATGGATGATTCGTGGGGTTTTTATCATCTGTCACTATGTAAGCAAATTGCAGCTCTCTGTACAACCTTCTATTTTCTCCACCAAATACAGGTATGGTGGCATATGACAGGTCCATTTGTAAGGTTCCTCCAACCTTCTTTGCCCATGACCTGGAAAGAAGTAAGCCAAACTTTGGTGTAATGTCAGCTACCACAACATCCATTATCACACTTTTCATGGGCAACTGAGCCAGACTGACAACCATATATTTTATTACTCATAAACACTTCACTGCTCGGGAATCAAAGGCATGCAAATCATGATATGGTTTGGTAATACTCGGGCCCAGAGCTTCCATAACAGCCTTTGGCATCAAGTTGTGGGATGCTCCTGAATCTAGTAAACAATTGTGTATCATTTGTTCATGGACTGTCAAAGTGATATAGAAAGGAGGTGAAGTTCCTGCTTCATTTTCAGTCTTCTCAGCCAAGGCTGATCCAATGAAAATCTTAGGACTTTCCTCTTGCAAATTAACTGTGCCAGAGACAGGCTGATTGCTGGTTGGATTAAGCATTTTAAGGACTGATTCTTTATATGAAGGATTTCTTATCAGTTCAGTTACAGGTACAGGAATCTTTAACTTTCCTAATTAATTCTTCAAACTGAAATTCTGGACGGATTTATTTACCTCTTCAGATTCTATTGTTTTCTTTAATTTTTCTGCAACTTGCTTCTTCTCTGTCACAGGATCAGCTGTCTATTTAGCAGGAGCAGTTGCAGCAGGAACAGTTGCTCTCTTCTTCTGATCTTGGACCACCTATTTTGGGCCTGATCTGAGATTTATAGTCTTCTTAGGTTCATTTTGATGAACAGCAGCAGTTACAGCAATATTTGCCAAGCCTAGATCATCTTCAGTTTCAAATACATCAACATCATAATATTCTAAATTCAGGAAATATTCCTCAGTAACAAAACCTCTAGACAATCCATCTCCAAAATGATTCATATCTTGATCAGTCTCTTCAAAGAGAAATTCTTCATCAACTTCTTCCTCATCAGCTACATTGTTCTGAAGAGGTGGTGGCACTCTTTGGTCCTCATTTTCCCTTCTTTCTCGCTGGATATCATTGTTCCTTCATTCCCTAGGCATAAAACGAGGAGCAAACTGCCTTCTGAAGTGATTCTGATTGTTTGGATTTCGTTCACCTTCAGGAGCAGGCTTATTGGAGTTTTTCTCAAGCTCTAAATTGTTCAACTTTGTAGTCAGAATTTTTACCAACTTAGCCATTTCATCTAACTTCCCTTCAGCAGAAAGTGAAGATGAAGCACCTGGAGTTGCTTCCTTTTTTTTCCTTTTCTTTCATACAGCTGCTGAGGTGTTTCCTTCTTAAGTCTATTTGAAGCCAGTATGTTGGATTCTACCTCCAATGCAGCATCCTGCATATTCAACAAAGAGATAGGCCTCCTCTCTCTCAGTAACAAAGAGAATTCATGATCAAAAGAATTTGCATATGTCAATTTAGCTGATGTTTCTGTAGGCTTTATCTCAGCAGGAATCCTACTGTACATTTTGTTAAACCTCTTCGAAAAATCTGCAATTGTTTCATCCTTCTTCCTCCTAAGAGCTCCAAATTCTGTTATGTAATAGGTATGTTCTTTTGTATCACTCCATTGTCTCATAAAAAAATCATGGAGTTCTTCAATAATCGTAATAGAGTTGGCAGGAAACTCTCTAAACCACTTCCTCACATCCCCATCAAGGCTCTGGACAAACATCCTCATCCAAACATCCTTAGCCTCAATATCTTTATTATCAGCATAACATAGGAAAGCTTCCCAATGTTCTTCAGCTGTTGTTTCTCCTTCTCCATTGAACCTAGGAAAATACTTCTGATAATCTCCTCCAGGCAGTGCATTTACAGGCTGAGGTAAGACCAATGGTGCATATCTGGCTGCAACCATCCGGTCCATCATGTCTATGGGAGGGTTTTGAGCTGCCATTTTTGGACTAACTAGTTTTGAAGATGAATAAGCTTGACTGTAAATTGATTTGAAAGAGCTTTTACCTAATTTCAACTGAAAAAGAGGTATTTTACCAGGGGAGGCAGCTTTGGCATTTATAAAAGATTGAGGATTGGTAAAGATTTGGAAACTACTATCAGGAATGGTTGGTTTTACCCAAGGTGAAATTTCTTCTTCTTTCTTTGCCACAGATGAAGCTAATGATTCCTTTAACTGCTCAGGGTCAGATAAAGAGGGTAATGACTGTGATCTTTTAAGCTTTCTTGATGTCCTCAATATCTTTTCAGGGTCTGTCACACCCAACTGCAAGGGTGAAGTAGTTCTATTTCTAGTTCCCACTCCTCTAGAAGCCACTGTGACAACTTTGGTGAAAAATAGCCTTCAAAAAGTGTTGGTTTAAGTCCACCTCTTAAACCAGTAAAATAGATAAGTATCCTAGGGAAAATGTGCTTCAACTTCGTCCCCGGCAACGGCGCCAAAGATGTTTGTGCCAGAAATTGTTTCCAAGGCCAAAGAAACAAGCCAACACACACTCAAACAAAACTTAATAAAATGAAACAGGTTTAGGGTTTTTGATGTATTTTCTTGGTTGTAAACTTTGGGAACCAGCTGGGAATACACTCATGAGCAAAATAATAACTAAATCATAAGCAAAAGAAGATAAAGATGCATAATATATTCAACAAGATCCAACAGAACACAGTATTGAAGTTCATTCATAAAATACAAGCATCACCAGCATATAAACATAAACCAGTAATGAGTATATCAATTAAGCAACTAAACAAGCTGAACAATGAAGCCAACACAGAAATGAAGGGTGAAAAGTGTCATATATCTCATAGTTTTATCATCAAATGCATACAAGAGTTTTGATACTTAACTCATGAACAAGTCTAAAGACCTCCTGAATCTTTCCCAAAAATCGAACCCTCTCAATGACTTTCTAACCTCTCTAAATACTATTCTTTACAAAATCAGTTAGGGATCTAACCCTAACTGCCTTCCATCAGCTCGATGAGATAAAGTAAAATGTACAATATTACAAAACATGACATTTTCTAAAAATAGTAAACACTAACTAATATGTTTCTCAAAAAGATAACAAATAACTGATTGAACAACTAACTTATAGATCTTTTGTTTCCTCAGCTAGAAGATCAATGCCATCTAATGCTTGAGATTTCTTCTTAGCTCACCTCTGCTCCTATTCCATGTCAGTTATCTTCTTGGTGAGCTCCTCATTTCTCTGCTGCAAGTCCTTGACTGTCTTCTCCAACTCTGTACAGTGCAAGTTATTGGTTCTTTTTCCCTTTAGAACCTCTTTAGATAATGCTGTCAGCTCCTGACAATGTTCATTGACATCCTGAAGATCTTCTCTAAGCCTTCTATTAGCCATCATCAGCCCCTCATTGATCTCTTGCATATAGTTCATCTGTTGTTTGTACTGCTTAATAATTTTCTGCAAGTTTTCTTTATCTGAATCAACTGACCTTCCTGTCATGATCTCTTGTTCATAACTGGGCATCTCAGGTATGTCAAACCTCTTAAAAATGTCTGCATCCTTATTTAACAGGTCTGTGGAAATAGCGGGAATATTAGGGTCTTTCAGAATACTTGCTTGCCTAAGTATAAGTTCATCTTCATCTTCCCATTCTTGATCTTCAACAGGAGGTACTTCAACTTTTTCTTCCTGTTGTTGCTTTAAAAGTTCATTTCTTATTTCAAGAAATATGGAAAACAATTCAGACTCGGGCTGCCTTAACTCCTTTACTGACTGTGGTGATCCTTTTACTTTTGCAGGATGAGAAGAGGAAGCTTTGGCAACTGTTTTTCCCTTTCTTTTAATGTTCATTATGTCAAATTCTGGTTCTTCACCTGAGGAAATATCATTCAGGACAGTCACTTGCTTGGAATTCAATTTAGGATTGAGCAGCTTCTTCATATTCCATCTTAGCTTATTCGTTGGCCTGGTTTTAGGCCTGCAATATGGGGCTATCACTTCAAACTTTTTCTTCTTCTTCCTATTAGGTTTGACTGTTTTGATTTCTGAAGTGGAGAATTCTCTGCATGTTTCAGCCTTATCTTCAATTTTATCAATAGGCTGATCTTCTTCTAATAAATACCCTTCATCATCTGATAGAATGGTAATAGGACTCCTCTACTTGATCTGCAACTCATCTTCATGAACAGCAACCTCCTCTGGAACAGCAGCTTTAACTTCTTTGGAAAATTCTGCTGGTGTCCCATGTTTCAAAGGCTGCACCTCCTCTTCTGTAAACAATGAATACTTGCCTTTAACACCAGCTGAAGGCATTTGAGTTTTAGTCTTCACTGGCTCTGAGTCTCCTTCAGGCTTCACCTCCTCTTTGTCTTCAATTTTCTTCTTTTGTTCTAATTTCCTTACAAGGATTTTCCCTTTATCTGCCTGCTTCTTGATTTGTTGATCTTCTTGTTTCATTTGAAAACCTGACCAGAATAGGAAAAAATCCCAAGTTTTTCCTTCAGCTTGCAAGACAATGCTAATGATCAACTTAATTAATCCATGGTGAAAAATTGATTGTGAAGAATGGTCTATATTCCCCTTAACTCTGTTGGACATCTTTTGCAAGCTTTTGTACAGAAAGAAGGGAAGACTCATCTTGGACACCCCCACCATATGCTGCAAAAATCTGAAGTGATATTTATAAACAAAAGCATATCTTCCCTCACATGTTATATAACTCTGCAAAATTCTGATAGGCTTGACCCATTCCCTTCTGAAGTTTTGGATTAAGATACCCTTGTCCCAATCTGGAGTAACATTTGGTAATAAATACCTCTGAGCATCAAAGGTGAAGGGAAGTTTCTTAAACCACATTTCTCCTTCATTGTTAACTCCTATAGCCTCTGCAATCAAATCTACTGTTAGTCTGAACTTCAAAGTATCAAACACCACCAAGTCATTTTTGTAACTTTTTGCAAACCTACAGGAAACTTCAGCATTGTAACCATCTATTCTCTTGAAGAAGTCTAGCCAGCCAGCCTGTTGGAAAAGTTCAACACACCCTGGAAGTTTCTCCATCCAACCTATATCAGTAGGTTCAGCTCTATTCACCTTACCACTCTTACCCATTTGTATCCAAGGGCTGGAAACTGTATGGCTTCTAGGGTTCAATTGATAACTTGACAGCTGATGTTTCTTTTTCAAATCTCTCAGGTTTCAAAAACAACTCTTCTTAATCTTTTCTGATTGCTCTTTTTGTTTTCTTAATATAGGCTGGATTTTATTAGAGGTATAAGAGACTTAGATCATTTGAAGTATTCCAGACTCTACACTGCAACTGATGACTGTCATTCAATTTAATTGTTCTAATGGCTGTCCATCCCCAGCATGTATTCTTACCCCTGTGTATTAATACCAAAATTAATCCTCAAACCCTTTTTGTATCATCTATCAACAATTTCTGCACAGTAAGACTTTGCAAATGTGGTATCAGTTACTAGCTTCTCAGGTTCACTGGAGACTGCTTGTCTGTTGGATGAGAAAAACAAGACAATCTGCAATCTATTCACATTATGTTTCCTGTAGCCTTAGTATCAAAAATGAAACTAGGTCTCCTTGTAATCTTAGCCATTCAACGTACTTGTCCCACTGTGTATAAGTATCAGATCTTTTTGTGAAGTTTAAGTACTATAACCTACACAGTTTTCAACCCAGCCTCTTTCAAACTTCAGCAAATGAATAGTTCAATATATAGCTATTTTTCAGTCCTCCACTCAGCAGAGCATCTCAGAATGTCTTAGGCAGCTATTTCTTTGGCTGAAATTTCATTTAAGAGCACAATTTAACATTTCCCTCGATCAATTTTGATAGAACGAACCCCGCCGAAAATGCCCCAAATTTTCAGTTATATTGGCTTATCGTGGAATACCTGACTGTAGATACTTTGAACCACTCTTCATGTTGTTTGAGTACCGACCTGAAAAATACTGGTGTCTTTCAAGGTCCAATTTAACTCCAGGTGTCAAGATGAAGAAGCCCTAGTTTTTTGTGCGACTATGAAAAACTCCACTAGGCTTTGCAACTGCAATCTCCGTGTTTTTAGGCAGGCACCATAATTCCATTATTTCCTCAGCTTTGAGAAAGAGATAAGAAGTAACTCTCCTCAGATTAAACTTGATTTAACCGACCATCTGTCGTGATAAGCTGCTTTATAATTCACGATGACCACGCTCTTCTTCACGATATGAAACCACCTATTCTCATGATGATTCCTGAGACAAGACGTAGCAAACTCTCCAAAACATGTGATTAGTCACTGATCATTCGAAAACATGCCAAATTTTTGCTAAAAAATCGGAGGAATTGAGAGTCGCGATATTCTTGTAGCGCTCTTTAGTTATATTTTCCCATTTGCGCTACCAAAATAAAATTAACGCTATTTTATCGTTGTTTTACAACTTTTGGTCATTTTGCACGAAGTTTAAAAGCTGTTTGAGTAATGACTATGCTCAGAATATCATTTGTGAATCCATTATTTGATATAATGACTTTTAAAAACCCCTCCAAAATGTAAAGGATAAAAAATAAAGCAAAAATATAAAGGCCAAGTTCAGAATTTCACCTAACAACCAAAAATTCTCCTAAAAGAAGCAAATAATCAAACTTAAAGCAAAAGAGTAACTCGAAATAAAATGCAAATCAAACAAAAATCAAAGAAACAAACTACTGACTTAACACACCGCACGCAAGCGTTGTCGAATAGGCTTAGCATTGGGATAAGTTTTAATTTCATGCTCAATAATGCAAGGGTCTATACCTGGCATTTTCTCATATGACCAAGCATATACATCACAAAATTCTTTGAACAACTCGGTATACTCTTGAATCTCAGCATGGGAACATTCTTCCCCAATATAGACATTCTCAATCTTTCCAGGATCGCGAGAGATATTGATAGGGATGGTAGGAGATATATTCACCATGTTTCCATTAGCCATCAGACTAGGAGAGCTTAATGGAACCATGGGACTACCAATTCTCTCACTAAGAATCTCCCTAAAGTATTCACACTCCAAATGGTCAAGCTCGAGAAGAAAATAAGATCTATGATGCAACTCTTCCCAAGGTGGCTCAACTCCAGACATAGCCTCAATAATAGCTTCATCTGATGGAAAAACACTATCAAGATAGTCATGTGTGTGAGAAGACTCAACTGCCCATGCAGGCAGCACATATGGGTCCTTCTCCTCCATCCGCGAAGAGGAAGGACTAGGCTCTACAACACATTCAAGATTATCTTAATATGCTATCATTGCTGCAGGCAACGGCACGTCCATTTAGATAGGCTCACATGAAGGACTCGGTGTAGGAAGAATCCAAGGATCTTCCATATGAGTGGTGAAAAAAGACACCGAACGTAATGACGATGAATCCTCACTGGAACTAGACCTGATCATAAGAACAGGTACATGACAACTAAATGATCCCATAAGGGATGGGTACATGCCAACACCCACACTCCCAGTTGCCAGCTGAGAGTGCGCGACAATCGAGACAGAAGCTCCCGAAGATGTGGTAACACACGGATTCTTGAATGACATTTAATCAATCGTAACTATCTTCCCATTAAATGGAAAGCATACAACTCAAAATAGAGAAGAAGCTACGGCTTGCATACTGTACATCCAATTCCTACCTAATAACAGATTGTAGTCAAGGGACGCATCAACCACCTCGACCTCGATCGCGACGGTCTTCCCTCCCAAACAGACCTTAAGAGAAGGTAGAATGTCGTGCAGCCGAAATGATTTACCATCAAAAGCAATCAACATGGTAGCGGATTTTGACAACTCGAGGGAACACAAACCCTTCCAACATGCCAAAGACATCACGGAAGCAGCAGCGCCTTCGTCAATCACAGTGCATTTAATGGTCATGTTAAGGAATTCTACATGAATCAAGAGAGACACATAGTAAGGCAAGTGAGGCTATAGTCCCGCGGTTTCAAATTTGATGACAGAGGAAGAGTGATCATCGTTAACACCAATAGCAGAAAGCAAAGCCTTCCTTTGTGAAGGACAACTCTGAAGTACTTCAAGTGCAGACATCGCACAAGGAGTGTGGCCCAAATCCTCGACAACAGAATAGTTCTGGGCAGCTCGGGCATTAGGATTGTGCCCTGAACGCTTAAGGACTCCCTTAGGAATGCGAGGTGCAACTTCAAGTTTATCCACAGGGTTTTCAATACGCAAAGGACTCTCGGGTGGAGCAAGTTCCTTTCCAAGGTCTGATTGTGAAAAACCATAGTCCTTCACACGAGTCACAACCTTAGCAGCATGCACCATGTTGATGCAACCATGACCACTACAAGCTTCCGGCGAATCTTGATCCCCACCAAATTGATCATGGGTACTCGAGTTCATATTTTGATTATGAGGTAAAGGGTTAATCAGCACAACTGGGCCCTGTGCTATGAACCTTGAGGCTTCTTCTATCCGAGGGCACAAGTGAGTGAGGTGGTCATCCTTACACAACTTGCAAGGAAACTTAACCTTACATTTAGGCTGCTTGTCCCCCCCAGCATTTCGGGCGTTATTGTCATTAGAATTGGCATTTTCATTCCTATTCGCACCCTTACGATTGTTTTTACCCTTCTTCTTATTCCTTTCGGGTTGCTGGTTACCCTTATGGTCCGACGATTGCACCGAAAGCACACTCGCTGTTTGGGTGGGTTGAGACGAAGCCGTGGCTTGTCCCAAGGAAGATTGGTTGATAGACAATTGACTCACCTATTTCACAACCGAATCTGCAGGTTTGGTACTTGTACAACCAACAATGCCATCGGCATGTGGTCCAGGTTTGATCCTAGGGTCAAAACTAGAACACAGAGCATTAGGAATGATCTCATATAACAAACCGGATTGAGCATAAATCAAATCCAATTCATGCGCCCTAAAAATGGCTTGTTCCTCGTTCTGAACTCTGGATGTAGAAACATCCTTCCCTATATAAGGTAGTAATGATTTAAGGAACCATTCGAGGAGAAACTCTGGCGGTATGAAGGCTTTAATCAATCTCTTTCGTCTATGCCACTCTTGGATATGGTCTGAGATATGCGTGGCTTTGTCTTGCCAAAATGTCGACAAGAGTTCCGTACCAACGTCGTAACGCACTGGTAACTAGAAGTGGTTGAGAAAAGTCATAGCTAGGTCATCGAACAAAATGAATGCCCCCCTAGGTAACTCTATGTACCATTTCGTTGCAGGCCCTATAAGGGTGCGCTGAAATAGCCTTAAACGGATAAAATCTTCATGTAAGGAATTAGAAGAGCACCAAAGTTGAAATGTAGTAACATGTTCACTAGGATCTTCTCTTGGTTTTCCCTCGAATTTGGTAATGTCCTAGGGAAGCTTATTAGGAACAGCCGGCCAAGCTGGGTCATGAGAGACTGGATCGTTCGTTAGTCTCAACAAGTCAGGCAAATTTAACGTTGCGAGGAAAGGGAGTCTAGGTTGAGTAGGTTGATGAGACGCTCCCTGATAATTTTGGTTCACATAGGATTGATGACCGTAAACACCATGGCCATGGCCATAGTATCCTCCTCCCATTTGACCCATGTAAGGTGGCATGGAAGCACCATAATGTGATGTACCTTGACTATTTGGGGCTACAAAGCCATAATTTGGGGAGTAAGCGGGTTGTTGATACCCGTACCCATAAGGTGAATAACTCTGTGCATACTGCGGTCCATAATATGGTCCATAAGAAGTCCCATGAGATGTCCCATGAGGAACTCCATAGGTAGGAATAGACATTCCGGAAGTAGGAATATGACCTATAGAAGTAGGAATACGACCTCCCTAGACAACAAGAGGTACTTGAATTTGAGACACAACTACGCGAGTAGCAGCAGTACGCACATGACTCGTAGCTACATTCCGACCTGAAGGACCACGTGAATGATAGGGAGGAATAACATTCGAAGAACTAGGAATAGAGGACGAAGGGACATGTGAAACTATGTAAGTGGTATTCCCTATAGTCACTCGTCTTGGTTCTGGTATCCAAATAGGACTACTAACACCAGGTTTAGGATGAACGTAAGACGTAGCCTCCACCGCTAGGATGGAGGGTGCAATGTGACTCGTGCTCCCAAATCTCTCTGCATGGAAAGGAATGGAAATTCCCCCAGGCATAGTGCTAGGATCAAATTCTGACTCAGCATGATGTGTCAGATCATGTGTAGGTATACCAGACATGCCATAACTAACATAACTAGTGCTCGCAGGTTCATGATGAGTCTCGTCGCCCGACATCCAATACCGGCGACTTGTGAATGAGGGATCATACTCGGAGTGTGTAGGTATATCATGTGAAGGATCGAACCTAGAGTGTGTAGGTATATCATGTGAAGGATCGAACCTAGAGTGTGTAGGTATATCAAGTGAAGGATCATATACAGGAATAGGATCTTCTTCCCCAACCTCCTGAGGTGGAGAAGACAACTCAGGAATTTCATCTTCATGATCTCCCATTGTGTGTGAATCAATGTGAGAAGTAGTCCACTTGGACTGTCTATTTCTCTCTCCCAAAGGAGGAGGAGATGTAGAAGGTAGAAGTCCTACTAAACAATGAGAATGATGGGGTGCCACACCCGAATCTATAATGACTCAAAAAATGAAAAAGACTCTCTAATTACGCAAACCCTAAGAAAGCTAACGTGCATAGAGCATACACCAATATAATCTAAAGCCAATCACAAGAAAACAAGGGTAGGATATGTGAGCTCTCGAATGAAGCAGGTATGTCTCGCCTAGGAGAGGCTTGAGACTCTCATACACAACAAGCGGAGTTTCGTAACCAATTATTGTGGCCCTCAGCTTCAATGCATATAGCGATTGTGTTGTCCGACCCCAACCTGGCCGGGACACCTGCAGAATAACCCCTTCAAAGTACCCCCTCGATAACTTAGGTAAGGAAACTAAGGTCACCTCAATATAATCAATGCTTAGGCAGACAGTTGCAGGTGGGATTGACCATATGGGTAGGGTAGCAAAGCCCGAAACTCTCAAAAGAGCCCCCAGATATGAATACAATCCTGGAAATATCTCCGGTGCTACTCAGTTATGACTAGGGGTCATCCCAATCAATAACCGCTCACACTACCTCGTGCTTAAATCCCTTGTAAGAGGAGGATCCTGAGAAACACTAATTATACCAAGGAATTTCACACTCTCACCTGGACAAAGACATACATGTTGTTGTTTAGTGGTCTTGGAGAATTTACTCACAACGAACTATTCCAAGACCCTAAAACATAATCTTGTTGGTGTACCCTATCAAAGAAAATAGTGTAATCAATTTTAATTAAGCGTTGATTTTATTTGACTTTATTACTCAAAAAATGTAGATGACCGTGCAACCAATGGTGTTATGATGCAACATGAATTAAAATGCACACCTAACAATCAATGCAAATGCATTGTGTCGAATGAAAAACAGGGCATACTACTATGTGAAATGCAAAAAAAATTTCAAATGACAAATGCAATCATTCCTATATGAAAGCCTGACTAATACTTCTCTAAGAAAACCTAGTGCAAGTACCATGCAAAGTGCAAAGTGCAATGCATAATGATGCAAAGAAGCAAATATTTTTGGATTTTTTGAATAAAAATGAGATAGCAAAGCAAAAGAATGATTCTACCACCCCCATACTTTGCAAGCACAATCAAATAGCACTCACATAAAGTACCAAGGTAAAAGAAATCTAATGCAGTAATCCCAAAACAAAAAATCGAAAATGCAATGACAAGAACATTCTTAAAAAAAATTTACCCTAAAAAAGGTGTCTCTGGTCAGAAACAGAGGTGTATACAGAATCTAGCAGTATCAAAGGAGACTCAACAATCATCAAAATTCACCCAACAACAATCAATCTTCCTCTAAAAGGAACAACTCAGGGCATACGTGACTGTATGCAGAAAACCCGCGTATGTACGTGGATATAGTAGTCAAAACCACGTGTATACGCAACTGTGAGTTAAAAACTCGCGTACAGGAAGAAAAATGTATAAAAATGAGGGCAAACAGATAAGCTGAGACAAAATTCACAGCAATCAGACACTACCAGGAAAACATGCCCCCAGACCCGACGCAGAAACAGAGAAATCAGAGCAATTCAAGAACATTGAATGCCGATAAAAACCCCCAAAGGACAACTACTAGGAACTCCCCAGCGGAGTCGCCAATTCTGTTACGGAGAGAAATTCCTATGGCTTGGGGTACCACAACAGACAACTTGACTCCAGAAATCAATAATTTCCTATATGCAAGAGAAACCAAATATCTAACACTAAAGGATCTAAATTCGTACCTTATTTCGGACGGTTGATGTAGATCCCCGTTGAGCTTTCCAACTCCAGCTTGAATTGATAAATTGCTTCCTCAACATTCAATAAACAAAACAATCATGCTATATATAATTGTGTCAGACCTACTCTAGCATATATAATCAATAACATATAAGCATTTGAAATCATCCATGGATCAAATATTCATTCAAATACACATTATTGGACATGAAAAGATATTTCTATTAATATAAAACAGATATTACAATAGAGACAACCTTTGTTGGCACGTCTGCGAATTAGAGAAACTGAGTCCCCCACTTGGGCCTCCACCACTTCAATCCTCCATCTCTCGATAGCAAGCTCACAAGCAAAAGGCAAGCTTGGGAATAAAACAAAAGTGCTCCAAGGGACAAAGGGATGCAGACTCAAGTATAAGCTCCAGCAACAATGGACTATAGTTTTCTTGCTCTTCAATTCCTCGTGCCTTCAATGTATCCAAAGGGTTCCTTATATAGCTCTTCAATGGGGTAATGAAAGGTCGAATCCGAGTGATCCCAAGGCATATGGAAGGCCAAGAGACAAGTGAGTCGGATCCACATCAAGAAAAACTCCAAAAGAATTTGGCCTTTTGCACACATCCCGATGTACGTGGTTTTAGGGGTCAAACCCGCGTATATACGCGAGAAAGGGTTTAAAAGTCACGTATGGCAATTTTTGCATGTTTTTAGGGATGATCTTGGAAACATCAAAAGTACAAGAATGGTCCATGGGGTCTAAGGAGTCTGCAGAGGGACAGGGAAGGCCATAAAAATGTGATTCACCATGTGTGGTAAAATCAGCTGTAACATACATTATCGATGTATGAGATGTAATTGCCAAGAGAGTATACATGATATCAATTAGACATGATTTTCCTGGGCTCCCTCGGGAGGGAGCTAAGCCTAATCTCACTTTGATACTAAAATTGATATATATATTTCTTTTTGACATATATCCACGAAGGGTTCACTAAGTAGGAAATATTATAGAATGTCGGTTCGTATTGCGGGATTTAATACTATAAAATATTGAAGCAATATATTGCCTAGTATATAAGGGTTACGAGGTATTTTTAATATATTAAAAATATGTAGATATCAAAGGGGGTTTATAAGTATGTATCTAGGGGTTGAATAGGTAATCCATGTCTAATTTTGTGTAAGTTTGATTGTGTGTGAATTAGATTTAAGTGTTTGAATAAGTGTGATATGTGTGAACGTGGTGTGAATCCAATTGTGTTTGGAGTTAGAGTGGTCTTTCAATCGGTATGATTTGTGATTGAATGTGATGTGAAGTTGATTGTGAAAGAAGTTGACTTGTGTTTAGGGGGTTGATCCCCATTTTGAAATATTTTCTTTTGCTAAGATTTCATATTTTTATAAAGATTAAAAGAGTTGTGTCATAAATTGTAAAGATGTATTAAAAGAAAATGTTAGAAAATAAAGGTTTTAGAAAAAAAGCCTTAATATATAGTAAAATTAAGAATATTTTTTAATATTCTATAAATCCAACTTAGCATTTCTCATATTCCCAAAATACATATATCTAATGTTTATATTTATATTTTCTAAATTTTTCTATATTCTTAAAAAAATTATTTATATGTCACATTACTATAGAATATATTTATATTTTCTAAATTTTTCTATATTCTTAAAAATTTCAATTTATATGTCACATTACTACATGTCTACTCTACACACTATTTAAAAATTTATTTATTGAAAATATTTTTAAATTCTCTAGTTTTGAAGGCACGCTTTGATTTCTTTAGTAATGAAAAGTGGAAAGTATCATTAATTTCTTTTGGTAGAGATGCAAACTTCTTCTGAGGTATCCATTGATTTGATTCAAACCAAAAGACAAATCTTTTTATTTAAGGTCCACATATAATATTTTTATTATTAATATTTAATATTATTTATGGCTAACATATAATATTTATTATTATTTTTTATTTTGTTAGGAATGAACATTACAACATTTCCCCATACATGGTTTTAAAACCATATGCAAAGCCCTCCTACAACCATGGGTAGTTTAGGAGGCCTTGCACATGGTCTTAAAACCATTTGCAAGGCACTCCTAAACCATGTACAATAAAACCATGGGTTGCAAGGAGGCCTTGCACATGGTTTAAACCCCTTCTAAACCATGTACAATAAAAACCATGGGTTGTAAACCATGTGCAAAGCCAACATTTTTTTGCACCCACATATTCTTTTTACGAATAATTAAATTTTTACTTTTTTACCATAATATTCACTATCACTATTATTTTTTGCCGACATGTTACAAACGTTACATCACGTTACAAGATCTCCCCCATATTGGGTTGTAGAGCGTCCCTCGACGCAATTATCCATTGATTTGATTCAAACCAAAAGACGCATCTTTTAATTTAAGGTCCACATATAATATTTTTATTATTAATATTTAATATTATTTATGGTTGACATATAATATTTTTTATTATTTTTTATTTTGTTAGGAAGGAACATTGCATCATTTCCTCACACATGGTTCTAAACCCATATGCAAGGCCCTCCTACATCCATGGGTTGTTTAAGAGGCCTTGCACATGGTCTTAAAACCATTTGCAAGACCCTCCTAAACCATGTACAATAAAACCATGGGTTGTTTAGGAGGCCTTGCACATGGTTTAAAAAGCATGTGCAAAGCCTCCTAAACCATGTACAATAAAACCATGGGTTGTTTAGAATGCCTTGCACATGGTTTTAAAACCATGTGCAAGGCCAACATTTTTTTGCGGATAATTCAATTTTGTGTTTTTTTCTTGACCCACATATTTTTTTTATGGATAATTAAATTTTTACCTTTTTATTGTTTTGTTAGGTATGAAGATTACAACATCTCATTGTTTTTGTGGCCCACATTTAATTTGGCCTATTAGAAAATTTAATTTTTGGGGCGCTCTGCATCCTAACATGATGTAACGTTAGTAACGTTTGTAACATGTCTGAAAAAAATAATACTGATAGTTAATATTATGGGAGAGATCTTGTAACCTGATGTAACCTGATAGTTAATATTATGGGAGAGATCTTGTAACCTGATGTAACTTTAGTAAAGCTTGTAGCATGTCCGCAAAAAATAGTAGTGGTGAATTTTATGGGAGAGATTTTGTAACAAAAAATAAAAAATAACATCACTCTTATAACCTTATTTTTATTAATAAAAAAATAAATTTTCTAACAAACCAAAATAATATCACTTTCATAATTACATCATGTTACAAGATCTCCCCCATACTACGCTGTAGAGTGCCTCTCTAACAATTAAAATGTATATATTATTATCATAATTTAAAATACACTTAAAATATACATATTATTATCATAAATTAAAATACCTGAATTCCAACATAATACGAAAATGAACAGAACGGTAATTCCATTAGAAGTAAGAGGGTGGAGGATAGCGCTAGTCAAACAAACAGAAAATAGCCGATAGATAAACAATCAGTATAAATACAAGTAGAGGTGAATACTCCTGCACATAGTTTGAAAACAGACCGACTTGACTTGAGAGGTGAATACTCCTAGACATAGTTTGAAACCAGACCGACTTGACTTGAGACTAAATGTGGAAGAGAATGATGCAGAGGACGCAAATGCCTAGGAAGCGAAAGATTACGAGTCGAACTCCTGCGCTTCCGCTGGCCAAGAAACGTTGGAAAGGTCAAGGCCAGCAGAGGAAGCAAAGAAAGCTTCAGCCTCGCGTCCAAAATCAAAGTATTTCAAGCTCCGCGCAGCGCATCCAAAACCAAAGTGTTGCAAGCTCTGCACATGAGCTTCATCTTCATGATGATAAAGGTCGAGAAGGCTTTGGAACGACCGCCGTATCATCGAATTCCTCTCGTTTCTTCCATCACAGAAGTTCCGCAGTCTCTTCAAACATCTTTCATTCTACGTCGGACTCCACTCTAATTGAACAAGAAGAAGGATTCCAGGCGGCCGAAGAAGAGGCTTTTCACTCATGTACAAGGAAAAAGAAGATCAATAAAAATTCGTCTGGCAAAGCAGTACGAGTTCAAGTTCGGCGAGGGAAGGGGCCGCTTCTTGAAGCTAAATTCGCGTCTAATTCCGAAAATTCGTGCTTGGAAGCTGCTGCTGCTACCACTTCTATACAACTCTCGTGTTCCTGCAGGAACAGTACCGCGCGAAACGAAGGTGGAAAATACAATTCCTTACTCGTCTATTCAGAACCGCGAATTTCGCCTTCCGAGTCTCCAAACCAACAGAAAATTTGGAAGCCGGACTTTGGACAAAGTTTTGTGTATTCAGAGGAATTGTCGTGCGCTGACTCCGTATTTGATGCCGAAATACAAACAGCCCTGTCTAAACTTGATGATGATAACTCCGAGGAAGAACAGGCTGCTGCTTCTTCCTGTATTGCTGCGGATGTGACTCCTTCCTTCTTCTTAGCTTCTTCCGATACGGAAGAATATTCGACTGATCCATTTCTTGCCGTGTTAAGCGATGATTTACAGGCCGATTCTAGTGCTGTGCGGCTCTCGGTCCTTGCCAGTTCCTGTTATCCATTAATTGCGGAATTTGAAGAGAAATTTTGGTCGTGGAGTGATTATGCTTCTGCCAGTGGTTCCAATGGCTTATCGGAGCTTCCGTTTAGAATAACTGATCTGGAATGCCGAGAATTTACAGAATGCGGCCGTGGTAATGAACCATTTTCCAACTATTTAAAGGTAATATTAGATCAGGAAATTTATGATTCAGTTAATAAATTCTCTTGTCAACACTAAAAGAACGAGAATCGGGAACTCGTTAAGCTTAAATCATTGATCATTAGGCTTTATTTCCATTTACGGCAGAGACGATTTCTGTTTTTGTTAGAGTAAATTCAATAACTAACTAATCAGGTTGTTCATTGATCTCTTGCCAGTCTCGTAATCATCTTTGGGGAAGATTCAATTGTTATCAATTTTAAAGGAGATTTGTAATGAGTTTGCAATGAAACAAGATGTGAAAAGCCAAGACTCTTTATAGTTTTCAAGTTTCAATTCAGAATGCTTTTGTTTCTTCTACTGATCTGTAGGACTATACGTGCACTGAGGATGAAGACGAGGATACATTTGAGAAATTTAAAGCAAGAGAGCGTAAGAAACCTCCGTTGCAAAGTCATCTGTTGGACTGTATTGATACTCAGTTGACCGAGGCGATAGGAAAACAACGTCTTCTGATGGTTAACTGGATTATGGAGGCAAGAAATTTGCACGATTTATGTTGAATTAGCATTTTGAAAAAGCCCGTGGATGTTTCAATAATTAATTCGTAACTTTTGCTGTGGCGCAGTATACAGCCTCGTATCAGCTTCAGTGGGAAACACTCTTCTTAAGCACGAATTTACTGGACCGATTCTTGTCTAAAGGGACTTTTACAAACGATACCCATATACAGGTCCTGGGTATTGCCTGCATGACACTTGCAATCAGAATTGAAGAGAATCAACCTACAAATTGGTATAAATTTCAAAAGACTATTTATTTCAAGTTCTATTTGTGGTATTAAAATTCATTTAAATTTCAAAAGACTATTTATTTCAAGTTCTATTTGCGGTATTAAAATTCATTTAGATCATTACAGTATTAAAATGCTTTTAAATTTGTAATCGCGTCAAACTTATTAGAAAATGAAACATACATTAATTCGAGCATTTCGTACTTTCTAGTATCAGGCAGGAAACATTTACAGTCGCAAATAACGTATTTAAGCGACAAGAAGTTGTTGCAATGGAATGGACTGTCCTTAAAGTTTTGGATTACCGATGCTCCTCGCCTACGACCGCTACCTTTCTCTGGTAATTCTATTATATTCACATCTCAAAAATTTGAAACAGAACATTAGTCTTTAACAGCTCATACAATGTTCTATTTACAGGTATTACTTGAAGGCTGTGGGAGGAGACGCAGAGGTTGAGAAGACGGCCAAATATTTGGCGTGCTTGTCCTTGGTAGATGGCCAGTTGCTGCGCTTTTGGCCATCTACCATAGCTGCATCTTTGGTTCTCCTTACCTGTCAGGTGCTCAATTATCCACCTGTTTCGTACCAATCGATAATGCAGGTCAGTATCAGATTTTTTTCTTATTACTACCACAATATTCTATTTACAGTATAAATAATAATAAAATATATATCCATGGCCATCCGCCTTTGTGTAGAAAAAGCATAGAAAGGATGGCGATGAAGATCTGACAGAATGTGTCCAGGTAACTAGAACAAAAATGTAATCTTGAAATTTGGTGTTAAAATTTGAAATTTTGACATCACTATTTTGGTGTGTGCAGATGCTAAAATGGTTGGTGGAGAACGTTTGGTAATGAGAAAAGCGTCACTGCTCTTTTCTCTTTTTGTAGTTATAACTATAGGTTCGAAGCCTTATAAATAAATGACGTCCGTTCCAGTTAGTTCTTTTGCTTCATAGTGGGGTTTGAATCCTTTTACTCCGCGCCAAAACTCTGTCAATAATGTAAATAAGTTCACTGAGAAAATGAAAGAGAGAATAAAAGTCTGAATTATAAGTCAGACTCGAAAACAGACCCGTGAGTACAAACAGGCTACCCGGGTCATTCAAGAAATACAATAAAATTTCTTGGGGGGATTCTTTTGATGTTTTGAAATTTGATTTCTTGGGGATTCTTTTGATGTTTTGAAATTTGACTCGTAAACAGGAGCATATGGATTTTCGATTTTATAACCGCATATGACTGGAATGCAATAAAATGGTTTTGAGATTAGGGGGCAATATTTTTATAGTTACTCATGTGTCCCATAAATGAATTTACGATTTTATAACCGCATATGACTAGAATGCAATAAAATGGTTTAGAGACCAGGGTAATTTTATCGTTACATATGTGTCTCCTTAATTTATGTGGCATGTTTAATATTCATTTTCACGACCGTAAGTAATTTTGTTATCTTAACCAACTATATATTTTTTTTTAATAGTAAAGGGGAGTTTCAATGTATTGTGATTTAGTGTATTATTTAATATTCAATTTCGCTATCCATGTAAGTGATTTGGTGGTTTCGACAACGAACAAGTTTCAATGCATTGAATCATATTACCGAGCCCTTCTAAGAATGGTTTAGATTTAGTAAAGGTTACATTGTTATTAGTGTGTATTAAGAGTAAAAAAATTCATTAAAGTTTTGATAAAATAACTTAATTTTTAATTGTATTATTTTTTAAATTTATAATATCTAGGTTTATTATATAATTTTAATTGATATAATTTTAATTGATATAATTTTAAAATTTGAATGATTTTTATTGATAAATTTTAAAATTTGATTATTATATTTAAATAAAATTGGTTACCAAAACATTTATATGAGTTCGTGTTACATGTGTTTTAATTTTTTTAGTTATCATTTAGCTTTTTATTTATAAAATATTCAACTTATAGTAAAAAATTTAATTAAAAAAAAACATAAACTTTAAAAATAGATTAATTGGATATATCACAATAATGAATTATAATGATATTACATTAGTATTATATTTTAATGAATCTCAATTTGAAAAATAAATAATATTGTGATTATTTGATAGACTTTTTAAAAGTATATAATTTAATTTAATCTTGGATTTTTTTATTTCGTAAAATTGGATTAATTTTTATATAATTTAAATAGGTTTTTTAAATTAATTTTAATTTAATTTAAAATTTATTTTTTATAACTATTTTAATATATTTTTCTAGTCAATATTATTTTTTAATAGTTATTATTGTCCAAAAATTTAATAATAATTAAGAATTACAAAATATTATAATTTTTTTTAATTTAACTTTCGTTATAATTAAAAATTCTTTAAAATGATTCTTCCAATTCCTTCATTAAAATATATATAATATGCTATTACTATGATATTAATATTTACCAATAAATCTGCCTAAAGGGGTTGTGTTCACTCACCCACTAGGAAGAATGAGGAGTTGTATTGGTTGACAAGTGCGGGCACTAGCTAAGTGAATGTACCTTGTGACTGCTGCAAATTGAAAAGTCAGGCACAGAAGGAATTTGATGAGGGGATAGCTAAAGTGGAATTGTTGAGCTAAGTCTTCTATTGAGTGCTAAGTTACAACAATGTTGTGTGCACTATTATCTAGTGTATCCAGTGATCTTCGTCCTAGTCGTTCAATAAACAGGCTCAAGTCCTAAGCAAGTAATCTTAGCTACTTCAGGAGAAGGTTGGGTGGAACGATCTCCTTTGAGTGTTTAATTCTATATATGTAATTTAACTGGTTAATATTTATAAGTATATTTCGCATCTACAGAGTTTATTGGAAATTGCTTATTATTGTGCTCAAAGGAGAAAGCTCCAATCTAGTTAGTTGAAATTATATTGTTTAATGATTATTAATCAAATTTTAATGATTAGGGTAATCTTTTAAATTAAAATGATGCATTTACCTTCCCTTTGAATATTAATTATAACTTCACTAGTTTAGTAGTCTCATTACATTATATTGTTATTATCCTTAGTAACTTTCATTTAGTTTAGTGAAGCGAATAATTATTCGCTTACACAAATAATATTACCAAAAGACTTGGAATATTAAATAAGCCATAACAATATATAAATTGATGATAGAATAGATATGATGATAGATTACAAAGTGAGTGCTATTTATTAATTATTAATATCAATATGTATTAATATGAATAATTAATGTTGATTTTAATAGTTATTTAATTATTATTTTATGTTCGTTACATTTAGTTTTAAATGAATTAAACTTATTTTAAATCAAGACTAGAGAAAAATCCTAAGTTATTACACGTTATTTTAATATATATCTTTTTACTCAGATTTTTTACCACTCATATATCATATTGAGGATAAACTCTGAGAGAGTTTGGTAACCTAAGTATATATCTCTTTTAAATAAACTAATGAGTGCTCCATCTAAACACTAAACAAAACAATGGTTTTGGATATATATATAAAGTTTTATAAAAACAAACATCGAACAATGAATTGAAATCAATGGAAAAAAACCTATGCTATGTCGAGACTTTACACAATATATCGTATTTAAATCAAATTCCAATCCATGGCCGAGTTCTAGCCCACGCACTAACAACCTAGATACAGATAGGGTTAGGGTTTTTCTTTTTAACAGAGTTTCAATATAAGTGTTTATGGCCAATCTTCTACAAATTGTTTTAAATAATAGCAAATCGATATTATCGACAGGCCACAGCCGGGTTACAAGCTGAAGGTCATTTTGGTATTGTCATTTGCATTTAAAACACACAGAATCAAATCACAACAGCCTTAGGGATTAATTCATTTTGTTATAAAAACAGTATTATCCACTAAGAAAACTTAAATCATATTGATAGTGGCCGTACGACCCTCTCTCAAACATTGGTGACAGTGTAAGGTCTCACAACCATCATCTTAGTTTTATAAGAGAAAACCACAGAACTGTAAAATCAAACACAACTGAGCTATATATATAATCAGTAATAAAAAATAGAGTAACGTTTTTACATTACGTATCTTCTGCAAAAATGTATAGAACCTCCATGGCCGCAATGTTATGTAAAAAAAAACGAAGCTACAATACTGATTTTCAAAACATGATATTACATCAACACAAGCCCTCATGGGTTTCACAACAAGAGGGTAAAACATTTTCAGAGACAGTCAAATCAAAATTTAAATACTGTCACAGCTTCAAGATAAGCTCTTACTACACAGTCATTTCGACTACATGAGTCTTTACAGTTTTCAAAACTTAAGTGCCTCACGGCTACCAAAGGGAGCCTATCACTTTCATATGAAAGACAACGCAGAGATGGGTTCTCAACCCATGTTAAGAAATCACAGAAAACATAAACAAGTCAAAAAATGCAAGCCAACACAACTGCCACTCTGAGCCAAATGGATGCAGGTACATGTCTTGTCGAAAACCATAGACACTGTGTTGTATGAAGAGTAGCCACTCCCCTTTTTCGTAACCATGACCGAGGAAATCATGTTTTAGCATAGAGAGGGCATATTTAAAATGATGTTTCAAAAATAAAAGAGTAATGAAATGTGGATTATATTTCATAATATTTTTACCTATAGACACTAAGGATGAAGGCGATCACCAACAGTTCAGCAGTTGGTTGCATTTTCATAGAGAAGGCAGTTTTACAACTAACAGACTTGTAACCACGACGGAGCTATGTTTTAACGTTCGAAGAAGTAATAGCCATCACAAAGCTGAGTTCTCAAGCAGAGAACTAGAGCCAAGGATCCATGGCTCTTGCTCCAGTAAATAAAACCAAAAACACTTCATCGCAAAATGAGGAAGAAAAAAAAAGAGGTAGGGTTTATCGATGGGACTGAAATGTATTCCAGCTGAAAGCATTTATGCCATCACATGGCCAGCACATGGCCCCATTTATTTAAGGTCTTAAAAACATTAACTCACATATCCTTTTGTTCATCAAACCTTTCGCTTCGTAAATATGGTTAACGGTAAGGTCAAAACCTTAGATCACTATTTTACCTTCAATGTTTATACTCTATTCCTTTCTTCAACCCTTATGCTTGTTTTAACTTAGGTTTTGTTTCTCGGAGTTCCTTTTTCCCTAGTTGGGATCCTTGGAGGTGACTTAGCAAGACAAACTTACCATTTTTCATAGAGTACCTGCAAGTTAAAACAAAGGGTCTATGCGTTAGCTTTTAAGCTAAGTAAGACCTTAACCCACCCCTTTAGCTCATAAAACAATTTAAACAAAAGAGAAATCAAGAGCACATTTGACAAGTAAGGAAGGAAGATTTTGAACTTGTTCTCATAACGAGACACCAATTTTAAAGTACTGTCGACATAATAAATAAAGACAAGAAGAATTGAAAAGTAAACCGACGAAGTACCTAAACTCTAATAAAAGTGGCGTAACATGAATCAAATAGTGTCGCCATATAAATAAGTTGTGTAATATCATTGTCATTGTGTAATATGACAATTATGAGCGACTATAACACAATACTAAATATCTTATGTTTAAGGTTAAACAAGGTTGGAATCATCGTCGTAAAGATATGTTAATTATTTTTTATAGCTGCATTAAAGACTATAATTTAATTTTTTTTTATTTACGTAAAATAGGAGATGTTACAGGGGAACCTTGAGGTAGCGGTCGAATGTGTGGTTCCACCCAGAGAGATTGTATTAAATGATCTCATGACCCATGGACACATAAGTGGATCAAATCCCACCCCCATGTCCTCCTAACATTTAAGGGGCGGGGTTGTAAGTTGATTGGAAACTACACATTTTGTTAAGGAATATAGGATATTATGTAACTCATAGGTTCAAGCCTCGACAAAAAACACACGAAGGTTGAGCCCCCAGCTAGTCATGCCTAGGGGTTATAGTGGTAGCCGACGAAATTAACCCCATGTGACGTGAGTACGAGACTGATGTCATTGTCAATTCCCTTAGTACACGAAAAAAAAATAGTAATAAATTTAATTTCATTTACCAAATTTGTTCCCTAATGGAGTGACAAAAATGGGGGATGGGACCTATATATCCCATGAAGTAAATGGGGTCATAAAGAACATGTGTTTTGTGGTGGCTTTTGCAAAGTCGTTCAGGACAATGGTAACTATGGAGAAGATTGTGAAGATTATGGGAATACAGGTCGAAATTGATATGGGATTACATGGATCAATCAGAGGTCATGTGGAGGTTGATATGATGATGGGAATGCAACATGGAGGCTGGAGGGAGTGAATTACAGATGCATGAGAAGCATATGTAGAAAGGTAGAATATCATTGACTCTAGTCACTAGTATTTTTAGCAGGAATCTTGGTTAACACATTGATTATCATCTTACCCTCTAATTGGATTTTCTTACGGTGGTAGAATTTGCTTGTCAGAAGCCTTAGGATATAAGCTGGTATATTTCCTTGGTGGTGTAGTTCTCCTATGAGGCGTATTATGTCTGGTAGATTGGTGTATTCATGTTGAAGGTTTACATTGGAGGTTCATGACTCGTGTTGGTGATTTAGGTATTCCTTCTATTTTGTTGGTCTATGGTTCTGTTATCAACTTTGTACTGGAAATTATGGCTAGGAAAATTGGTACCAAGAAAAGTTGGAAGAATATAATAGGAGAGAGAAAAGGGCCTCGTACTCAAGCCATGATGAAGGATCAGGAGGTAGAAGTGTTGTACTGGAAACATGCTCCAACGAATATTGTCAGGAAGCTAGAGAAGGTTGAGATCACGATTAATATGGAGTATGGATACGTTTAAAATTCAAAGGTTGAGGAGGAAATGGTGCACTGGGTGTATGGTGCAAGCTCTACTCAAACTAGGGAAACCAAATACCATAAACAATCACCTTATTATGGAAAATGAAGGTTATTTTGGGACAAGATTTAAAATCAGTCCATGAGGCGCATAATGAATTTATTTCGCAGCTTGATGAGACAAGGGAGTAGAGCAGCTAGACATGAAGCTTGACATACTGCTAAAGACCATCACAAGACTAGAATTCAAAGCAGTTTCCTAGTACTGAGTTGTCTACAATTTCAATTTCTAATTCTAATGATGATACTAACATGTAAAGTAGGCCTACTTGTTGTCTATGATTTTTTTATCTTTTGTTATTATTAAGGTAACAAAAGAAGGACTATATATTTTAGTTTTTATGGACATATAGTTTCAGTATTATTCATAGACTTCATAATCAAAAGAAGATACAATGCTAATTCTCTTTTTTTGTAGTTAGTCTAGTTTCCTTGGGGGAAACCAATCAATATATGCTTTGTATAGTTTCTATAAAAGTAATCCAAAATGGCTAACTTACAAAATAAATTTGATACCAAATTTGTTGTCTCAATATAGAGCTCAAATTTATATATTACCCAAGAACAGAAAATAAAAATAGGAATTTAGTAAAACAATTAATGTGAATGTTTTTTAAAATGTCAATAATTCTGATTATATTTGTTTTCATGGTTAAGGAAGAAGAAATGAACAACAAAGAGTTGACACCAACACTATTATGGGAGGAACCATATATTGATGTGGAGTAAAATGACCAACCCTCCATCATTTTATATTTATAGGTGTACTCTATGAACCAACTCTTCAACAATTCTTCTCAATTATTTATTATATCTCCAAAAAATAGCCCTCATACTGTTTGAAGTTCCTAATTGGATTTTCAACTAGTACCTTCGAGTGTATTAATGGACTTAGGTGATCTACATCTTCATGCAACTTCTTCTTTCTTTAGGATGTATATTTGATGAAGATATTTTGTGAAGGAGTGACATTTTTCTATGGTGGATGTTAGGTTGATGGTCATTCTATTGTGGATTCTTCTAGTGACTATGTGTGGTGATGTTGTATTGTTGGTGTCAATAGGATATGGTGTCTACATGGTCCCCTTTGGTTGAATATGTTGTGGGGACATACTTGAAGCTATATGGAGTTAACACTTTTTCCATGTCCCATTTTTCTTGGTGTTGATGTGTTGTGGTAATGCATTTTTCCTTGGTGATACGACTTGATGGTGTAACATTTGCTGCACATTACCTACATGGAGTATATGATTGATGATGTTAGTACCTTTATTTATGTGTATTTCCTAGGTTTCAATAAGAAAAAGTGGGTATTACATGCATCTTTGGTAATCAATTATTTCTTTAAGGTTTGATGGAGTATTGATCATATATTAGTCCTTTGGTGTTGCACCCTAAGTATCAAACTTAAAGGATCTTATAATTTTCCATTATATTGTTATCATGGTGGGTTTCACTTAGGACAACAACTTATATACATGGTATAACACTTTATGGAACACACCCCCACCCCCACCACCACACTCACCTTCATTGACACACATGTTCTTGGTGATTTGATTAGTTGGTGACTAATTAGATATTAAACTATGGTTTAATAAAAAAATTAGCCTTTGTGTGCACATGTTGAGGTTGATTTAACCAATCAATGATTAATTGTAGGTTGGACTATGTTTAATCAAAATATAAACCTTTGTGTACACATGATGAGGTTGATTTAACCACTCAATGACTAATTGGAGGTGGATTATGGTTGTATTAGATATATAACCTTTGTGCACAAATGTTGAGGTTGATTCAATGACTCAATAACTAATTGGAGGTGGATTATGGTTGTATTACATATGTAACCTTTGTGCACACATGTTGAGGTTGATTTAACCATTCAATGGCTAATTGGAGAACAATGATGGTTATGTTAAAGAACTAAATTTTGTGCACACATGTTGAGGTTAATTTAACCATTCAATGGATAATTCGATCACTTTTACCTTTTAGGAGGCCCACATGTGCCACTTGTGCATATATTTAATTAGTCCACTCTCTTGGAGGCGAACACCCTTTAAGTATTTTATTATTTTCTTGGAAGATGCACATATGGAGACATTTGTTTACTAAGTTGTCTAAACAGGGGACGATTTTCCCCCCTTTTTAGGTTGGTTTTTAATAGTTCATGGTCATGAATCTTCACAGAATTTTCAAAATGCGCAAAAACGCTGGTAGATCTTACAGAGTGTGGGTGTTGGGGGGTTTTTGTATCATGTGATTTCATTTTTGCACTTAAAATCACCCAACAAACAACATAAATTACATATTTTGTGTGTTAAATTCATTGGATTCTGACAGAAAATCAGTCTGAAAATCAACATCATCCCCTGGTTAGACAACTCCTTTATTTACTATGTCATGCAACATTTGACTGGCATGATCAACTAACTAGTCACACAAGAATTCATCTTATTCTTCTTGAGATCATCTTGTTGGAGGTTATAACTACATTATTTTATTATTATTTAACTTGTCTCATGGAGTTGGTTTCTTGAGAGAATTATTATATTGTTTTCCTTGAGGATAAGGATGTATCTATATATTTCCAATCCTAATTTATCACTTATTATTGGATAAAGTTGTGGAATGCGGAAACATATTATATTTTATTTTGAGAGAAAGATGGAGCTCAACTCTATTTAATGAGTATCTTTCTCATTCATCTGCATGGTCAAAAGAGGGGACCTTTATCCTTATTGTTTTATTAAATATCTTGAAGGCTGATTTGGAGCCTAAGGTTAATGTAATGGGATTTAAATTTGTTGAAGACGAATGATATCAAATGGGATTCTATAAGTTGGTTTTAGGGATTTGGATTGGATAACCTTGTTCCTTACTTGAATTTTGTTCTTTCTTGAAAGAATATTAATTTATGATCAATAATGATTTTACCTTATGTTAATTTGTTGTTGGAAATGTTAGTGTAAACACCAATCTTCTTAATTTGAGTTGGCTAGGAATTACATTTCTTATTATGGATTGTACCCTAATAGTCTAATTTGTCACCTTTTAATTTAGGTAATTGAAGTTTAATCTGTGCACTCATTTTCATCCATATAAGGGGTAATGGAATTCATTCATTATGCTTTTCAGTGTTCCTTACTACATAATAAGCTTAGTAAAACATTGCCTCAAAGACCCCATTTTCCCAATATATAGGAACTAATATTGATCCCCCATCACCTTATTACTTTAGTACAAATTCTTGTTTTACTAGAGCCACTCTACTATTTCACCTTGAGCCTAAAGCTAAACTCCCCATATGCCTAAATCCCAATCTCTAGCAATATTAATATAGGAGAAGTAACCATAAGTGTAGATGAGGGATGGTGAGGTGACAATGGCCTCCCTCTTAGTTACCCATGGACTAGCATTGTTTTTTTGGACTTTAATCTCACTTGTGAGTTTGGGTTGTAACATTTTGGTGTTGTTGCTAGGGATAAAGTCTAATTCCCAAATTTGTAGTTGGATACATATGATATGTTATGAGTTCATTCTTTTGAATATCCATCACTCATATGGTGACTCCATGAAGGTGCAAAGATCTTAGTTCCTTGTTGATTTTGAAAACCTTGTTGAGCATAAAGGTGAGCACATCCAACAAGTTTGAAGGCATCTTGAAGCTTCACCTTGGTGGCTCCATAGTTTGACATGAGGTGCATTTCATATTTGGCTTCGACCCTATATTTTGAATTCCAAGATGAAGATTGGTGAAGTAAAGGAACATGGCATCATTCCAATCGATTTGGAACAAAGGATCCAACCCTTTAGATTTTTCATGCATTTTGGGGTCTCCTCATGAGTGTAATTATCAAGTAGGAAAAAAACATGTCCCAAAGTTGTATGGAGATCCACATCTTGCTTCACAACATCTTACCTATTTCATTGAGTCTCTTGCACATTTTAATATTTTCTATGAAAATTTCATGATAAATGTTTGAATTTGCATCTACCTTCAAAGCAAGGCATGTGTTTGAATCGATTGTTAGTTTTGGAGAAATGAGACATTTTTAGATTTGGTCCATTCATTTCAAAAGGATTATTCATTTTAAGAGGATTGGAGTAGTAATTATAGAAATGATGGGGTACATGTTGAATAAATCTGTATTTAAATCTATAATAAGATGAAAGAACAAATCAATTGAATAAATCTTTGTTTATATCTATAATAAGATGAAAAAACAAATCAAGGCTTCGAAGCCTGCAAAGATACAAGTTCTTTCAAATTCCTTATATGATCAAATATGTGATAAAGGCTTTGTAATGTGGCCATTGGAAAAATATATTAAGATGAATATAGTTTGCATGTTTTTGACCCAATGTTTATTTCACCCCATGAGCCACTTGCATTTCACAAGAAATATATGCAATGCACATGAAGAGCACCTCGGTGAAGCATCGTATGACCCCATTGAATGCAATGCACATGAAGAGCAAGAGGGAATCCATGAAGAGTATAACATTGCATATTTTGGCTTTTCTGCCACATAGGATGAAAGATTTTGCAGAAAATTTCATTATTTTTTAGCCATATGTGATAATGGATATTGCATATTTGGTTATGACTTTGCAGATTCATTTCAGCCATATATGCCTTTATCTCTTT
Organism: Pseudotsuga menziesii; assembly: GCA_001517045.1. Taxonomy (NCBI): domain Eukaryota; kingdom Viridiplantae; phylum Streptophyta; class Pinopsida; order Pinales; family Pinaceae; genus Pseudotsuga; species Pseudotsuga menziesii. The sequence goes on from LPNX011183540.1 coordinate 75,068, forward strand.
CCTTTTTCATACATAATTTTTTTAGGAAGTATGTTTTTTCAGATTGTCATATCTAGCAGAAATTGTCATCCTTCTTTTATGGTGAAACATGAAAAAAAAAATCTTATTATGGTGAAGTTTTGTGGCTATGAAATTGAAAAAAAAATTAAGGTATGTCTTAAAAAAAATTTCGAGCCACCTTTACTTTTAGATATTGGTAAATTCATAAATAAAAACTCATCACTGGAGCATGTATATGTGGTAGGAAATTATATGGAGCACAAGTGTATTGGATTCAGAGTCTATGACAATCATTTCCATAAATTAATTTCCAAATCTGAAAATTCATCTTATACTTTATCCTTGTGTTTATTTAAATACATTTTTACAATTAAAACACCCTACACCGTTACTTCTTGAAATTATTAATGATATTTGTCTCACAAATCTTGAAATTATTAATAATATTTGTCTCAGAAATCTTGAAATTATTAATGATATTTGTCTCACAAATCAGCCTTTGGAGAGGTACTTAGAAGAAAATTTTTAGTTTGAGGATCGGCTGCCATATCTATTTTTAGAGACTTATTTCAGCCCTCTTCAAAATTGTGTTAAGTTAGCATGTGTTGGACCATGCTATTCTATCTCATAATTTTGTATTTCCTACCATATACATAATGCAATTCCATTTTGCAACCATGTTATTGTAAATATTCCAGCATGGATTGGCCTCATGTTTAATGTATCCTTATTTTGGTTTATCACCAAACATGAAGGAAGATCTCATGGCCTTAGTAGCTAGGATGGTTGCATTTCTTATCTAACTTCACATAGAATATGTATTTTTCCTATAATAGAGTAGGTTGGGATGAATAAGCTCAATCCATGTGAGCATTAGTTTATGTTTTAGAATTTTTTAAAGCTAATTTTTCAGTCTTCTCTTTATTAAAATAATTATGTAACAAGTATATAGTATTTAGATATGTGAATTGAGCCATCCCACCACATGGTCTTGTTGTTTCTTACTTCTTTATAAGCATTCTTGAAATTCAACTAGAGACTATGAGATTCTCATATACTCCCAGTAAGAGTACATGGACCCCCAATTAGAGACTGATGTGGGACATTATATTGTATGGGGCTCCACATTGGATTTTGAAGTGGTACCTTGGAGTATATTAATGGAATTGGGGGATATACATATTCATGCAAATTCTTTTTTTCTTTAGGATAAACGATTGTTGAATATATTTCGTAAAGGACTATATTTTATTTATGGTTAATGGTCATTTTATGGTGGATGCTTCTAGTGACTATATGTGGTGATGTTGTATTGATGGTGCCACTAGGATATGGTGTCTACATGGTATGCTTTGGTTAAAGTGTGGTGGTGACATACTTGATGATAGATGCAGTTAACACTTTTCTCATGTCCCATTTTCCTTGGTGTTGATGTGTTTTAGTAGTGCATTTTTCCTTAGTGATATTTTATTAGGTGATATGACTTGATGTTGTAACATTTTCTAGACCTTGATTAGGTGTAGAATGTGATTGATAATATAAGTAAATTTATTGATGTGTATTTCTTGAGTTTCAATAATAAAATGGGGGCACTACATGCATAGTTGGTAATCAATTCTCTTTGTAATATTTGATGTAGTATTATTCATATTTATTAGTGATTTGGTGGTGCACCCTAAGTTTCAAACTTAGGAGGAGCTTATAGTTTGTCATTATATTGTTATCATGGTGGGTTTCACTAGGGAGGAAAGATTATTTACATGGTACAACACTTGATGGAACACTACCCTCATATGCATGCATGTTCACTGTGATTTAATCAGCTAACAACTAATTGGAATTTGGACCATGGTTTGATCAAAATATTAGCCTTTATTCACACATATTGATGTCAATTTAACCATTAATTGACTAATTGTAGGTTGGACTATTCTTTATTAAAAAAATAAAACTTTGTGTGCACATGTTGAGGTTGATTTAACCACTCAATGGATAGTTGGAGGTGGACTATGGTTGTATTAGAGCTCTAACATTTGTGTGCACTTGTTGAGGTAGATTTAACCATTCAATGTCTAAATGGAGAAGGAATATGGTTATATTAAAGAAATAGCCTTTGTTCACGCATATTAAGGTTGATTTAACCATTCAATGGATAATTTGACCAATTTTACCTTGGAGGAGTCCCACTTGTGCATATATCTACTTGGTCCACTCTCTTGGAGGATCACAACATTCTATTAGTTTATTATTTTCTTGGAGGATGCACATGTGGAGACACTTGTTTATTAAATCATGGAGAATTTGACATGGTCAACCAATGATCCATGGAGATATCAGTGGCCACCCACCTCTTCCATTGATTCATAATGGTTCTCCATCTTAGTATTTTTTTTACAATTTTTTAGGTCTTGAAATTTCAAGGCTATTTTTAGGCCCTAAACAATTTTTTTTAGCTTGTGACAACTTATGGCTACATAAATATTTCCTAAGACTTGAATAGATTTCTTCTTCTTATTCATATATTTCCAATGGGATATCATGTGCCCCAATTTTTTTTGTGTGTGGAAGTTGTAGCAACAAGAATATGATGTATAAACTAGACTCCTCAGGGCCCACATTACTTTCACCACTTCATATCCTAGGGTTAGAGATTTGGATCATATTTAGGGTTTTTTCCTCCTAGGGCTTAACAGTACTTAATGTTAAAATACCAATTCCAACCTCTTTTAATGGTCTTCTGGTGAATGAGCATAGCCTACACACCTCTCTTTTAAGGTAGTTATCACCATTCCAACTAGTGTATTTCTTTGCAATTTACACTCTTTTCCCATTTCATTCATTAATAGAATTTGAGTTTTATCTTACTACTATGCTATCAACAACATCTTTCTGTGTATGTTCCATTTTATATTTATTCCTTCATTTCATTCTCTAAATAATACAAATTAGTGGTATCATTGCAATATTCTCTTTATTATTTCTTAGTGCATTTCCTCGACCAAATCCGAGTATCCTAAGTTGGGTCTCAAACTAATTGAGCTTGGATAAATACACTCTTACCAACCCACACATACTCACATGGTGAAATAAAACAGAGATGATGGAGCATAGATCATATTAAGTTGTTTCTAAAGGAATCCCTTACATGATAAAGGAAGGATATGATGGATAATTTTTCCCATACACTTTGATGACTGCCAACAACAGAGGAGACACCTTCAACTAGAAATAATTTCATAGGTGTAACACCCTTCAAAGTATAAGTTAACTTTGGCATTCCTCTATTTAAAGGCTATATAAATTCTTATGATTTGGAGAAATGGTTAAATATGTTAGAGGATTATTACTTTGTTCAAAAAATGCGGAAGAGAAAAAATATCCTTCACACTCCTTAAGTCCCCCCTCCTCCACGAAAAATATTGGTGGAACATTTAATGGGAGAGACATCTCATATATGAATCTACAACATTTAGGACATAACCCTCTTGGGAATATTTTTTCAATTCCTTCAAGTAGCAATTATACCCTACTGAAAACTTTGTTGGCCAATACACAAGATGGACAACTTTACATCAAGAGAGACTAGGTAGTGTCATAGTTCACCAATATATTACATACCTTTCACTCAAAGATGGGTATCTAAGACTGTAGATGGTGCATGGTCCTGAAGCACCACAGTATTCAACATAGCTACATCCAAAAAAAGATGGACTTCTTGGACATATCCTCAATGCAAGTCACTTATCAATATGATATCAAATTGAGAAAAAAATTTAAATAAAAGAATAAGCAAAAGTTTGGGTCTGCAAATCAACAATAGCTTAATCATGGTAAAGGTGTCCCTAAATAAATTAAAAAAGGATATAGAAAGGATATCCAACCTCATTACAATGCTTCCAAGTTGCGGGTAAAGAGGGGTAATGGGAATTCCAAGGACACCGAAAGTGGTGTGAGTTCCAAAAAATCCTTTAGCACAACATTGAGGAATGTCACTTGAGAAATAAATGTTGGTTGATATGAAATCCTCAGAGTTGGAATCTATATTAGGATCTAATTTGGAACAAGACAAGGGAAATATAACCATTGATGCATAACCAAGTGCCATCATTGCAACCACAAAAATTCAAATAGAAGAGCCACATGAGCTAGTGGAAGGGGATTGCATTTTCCCTTCAAAGACGTGGTTCCTCTTCCAATCATAGATATGGATGAAGATGACACCACTATATTTCATTGTTGATAGTGGTATCCAAAATAACTTGATCTCATCTAAGGTCATTAAAATATTAAAGTTGTTGGAAATGATGCAACCCCAACCAATTACCATTGATTGGTTGATCCAAGGAAGAGACAACCACATCAATGAGAAATGATGTTTACCCTATGGCATAGACCCTTTCAAAGATGAGGTAATGTGTGATGTTTCCCCACTTGAATTTTGTGATTTTTTTTTTAGGAAAACAATGTACGTGGAAATGTTGTGTTGTCTATGAGTCAAGACCCCATAATCAAATTGTCACTTTGGGAGGTGAACTATACAGGGTACTTGAGGTAGTTCTAACTATTATAATTTCCTTGATCTCTAAAAATCAGTGTCAAAAGGTAATCTCTCAAACTGTTAAATTTTTCTTCTTCATAGGCTTGGTTAGAAGGTGAATAAAATTCCACTACAACCACCACAACCTCATGACAAGGAATCTCTACATCAAAAAAGTGTGTGGACAATATTGTAGAGGAACACTGAGATATATCCGGCTCACCAAAAGGGGTACCTATGCACTGCTAGATCAAACCTTCAATTTATTTGAAACCTAGTGCTCTTGTTCCTAATGACCCAATATACAGATGATCTCTTCTAGAGAACGAGGAAATAAAATGTTAAATCAAAGAGATCATCCAACAGGGCCACATTAGATCAATCTCTTCATGTTGTGGGAGCCCAATTGTGTTTCTTCAAAAGAAGGATGGGATATGATAACTTTGTATTGATAACAGAGCCCCAAAAAAACACCATCAAGAGTCGATACCCTATCCTTTGTATTGATGATCTTCTTGATCAGCTTAAGGTTCTAATTTATTCAATAATATTGATATGAACTCAAGCTATTGGCCAAGTCCCAACTGAGAAAAATAATGTACAAAAGACAACCTTCAAGTCTAAAGAAGGACTTTTTGAGTGGTTGGTCATGCCTTTTGGCTTGATTAGGGCTCCAACAACCTTCATTAGATGATGGATGTCAATATCTTATGACTGTTCATAAACTCTATTGTGTAGTATATTTGGATGGCATCCTGATATTCATTAAAACTTAGATAGAATATTTGCAATGCATTTAACAGATCCTAAGCACCCTAAAATAAAAAAAAGTTATATGACAATCCAGATAAATGCACTTTTGGCATGGAGAGAATTCAATATCTAGGATACATCATGGATAAACATGGGGTACATGTGGACCTAGGAAATATCCATGTCATTCATGTTTGGTCAACCTGGATGACTCTAATAATGCTCCACTTATACTTGGGCCATTCCAAATTCTACCACAAGTTTGTGTTGGGTTTCTCTCATATCTCTTAGCCCTTAATCCAACTTCCCAAGGATGGAGCCAAAGCCAATTTTACTTGGGGTACATCAAAATAGAAAGAATTTGAGGATCTAAAATGATGCCTCTGCTTAGTTCCAATCCTCACTCTGCCAAACCTACAAAAACTTTTGATATTGAGATCTAGATGTCTCTAACTATGCTATTAGTGAAATCCTCACTCAACATGGACATTCAAGGTTCTATCACAATGAGACACTCTATAATGTTTTTTGCAAGTATCCCACCTATGAAAAGGAGACGTACTCCATTATGCAATCATGTCGATAGTAGAAGCATTATATTTTGGGAAAGGAAAATGTCATCCACATTAATCACAATCATTTATAGTTTATGTAAATGAAATGAAATTTATAGAATGAACGCCATTAGAAGTGGTCCATGTACCTACAACAATCCCACTTGAACATTAAGTACAAGAAAGGTAGCACAAACCAAGTTTTATACTACCTTAATCTACCTCCAGCTGTGGCACTAAATACAATTAGTAAGTCCTATAAGTACAAGACCTCTGGGTGGCCCCAATTATGTGCCAATGACCCTGACTTTGGTGCTACCTATCAAATACTTGGCCCAAGTGAACAAGTTCCAAATTTTCACCTTCAAGATGCACTTTTGTTCCATTTAGGTCATCTTTGTGTTCCTTAAGTGAGCATGAGAATCTAATTTGGGAGGCACGTTATAGTCAAGCGGTGGAATATTGCAGAATTATATCTACTAGCCAAAGCTCCAACAAGATGTATGCGGGTAGGTCAAATAGTGCGCTACCTATGCTATCTCTAAATAGTGTTCGAGTAGTACTAGCCAAAAGTGTATAAGAGGGTCGTAAGGTGACAATGGACTCCCTCTTAGTTACCAATGGGAAAGCATTTATTTTTGAACTTTAATGGAACTTGCTAGTTTTTACTTTAATAGGGAGAAAAGTGTGTCTAAAGTGAGACTAAAATGATTTTATTTTGCAAAATAAAACCAATTTGCAGGTAATTTTATATGAATTTAATTTTTTATGAATGACTTGATTACATTTTATAATTAATGAAAAGTTTTCAAATTTCAATTTTAATTCCTTCAAGAAACTTAAAAGAAACTCATATGATCTAAATTAAAAAAAATGTAAATAATTTAAGCACTCCAAATTCTAGAACAAATATGGAATAGAGTATATAATTCAAGAATTCTAATTGTAAGTACAATCCAACCATTCATGAGTTTAGAAGCATTTATGAGGCTCAATGTTTTGGTACCATCAATTTTATTTCAATTCGTGAGTTTAGAAGTGTTTATGAGGCTCAATGTTTTGGTACCAGCAATTTTATTTCAATTAGTGCAATTTTTTATGGTTAAATTTTATTTTTCTATATGGAGTATAAAATTTATATTGAGATTTTGATAGTAGTAATTTTTTTATTGTGTATTTTTTTTCTATTTGTATTTATAGTGAAAATGTATTTTTTTTCTTCATTCTATTAATTTGGACCATTAAAAGGAATCATCAATCTCTTATTTAAAAAAATTACAATTTATATTTTTTTGTAAAAGTAAAATTGATGCACTATGTGAATATATATATATTTATGAGCAACACAATTTTTGGAAAGTCATAATTTTTTTTGTTTGTTAAACAAAAGAAAGCATCAAATTTTAACATTAATTGGAATATACATGATAAATTATCATTAATATCCTCACAAAGTAAATGTGTAAATGCTAACTCTTATGAGAGTTTGCAACTAGGTGCTAGAAAACAAAAAAAAATGATAATATCATTATGGTATCTTCTAAAGTCTAAAATTTCACTAATAATCACAATATAAATTAGATAAAGTAAGACTTATTTTAATCAACCATTATAATCATGTAATCAAATCTACAATAACGAGAGCCCCCAACAACATAGTCCTTGCCTTTTGAAAATCTAGAAATTAAAGAAATTCTTTTACAAGTAAAACTTACTAGATTTTCTGACAATAAGTGAAATTTTGAAGGTTTGAAACCTAAAATGCCTTAATGAGAGAGATTGAAGAAAACCTCTGCCCTTATGATTTAGAGATCTTAAATCATGATATTTCATAACATAACATTTTTATGATTCTCAATTCTAAACTTGTCAAGCTCTCTATCTCCATTTTCCATTTGCCACCCACTTATCACAACAAGAGTACAATATTTAATTTGAACTTGTCAATCTCTCTTTATGGAAAATACCTAAAATTAATGCTCAGTATACTAGTTATGTAGCTCTATAATAATCTATTTTAACATGTAATAAATAAAAAATTAAAATAAATCCACATTGATAAGTATCATATTAAATCATAAGAAATTAAACCATAATGCAGGGCATCAAATTCTATTAAAAACGATGTTATTTCATCAAATTCTAAGGGCATCAAATTCTATTACTTTTTAATAAAAGATATAAAAATATTTATTTATAGATGCTATGATCTAATTTGTATAGATTTCATGACAATTGTCATGGATGTTTCCAATAGGAAATATGAGATTTTATCGCAAAGTGGAAGGAATGTTCCAAATTTTATTGTAGATCGTATAATGTATGGAACAAAATTATGCAAAATAAGCAAAAAACAGAAACTTGGCTCCTTAGCTTCATGCATGATTTTTTTTAATTTTTAATTTTAGAGGCTGATATGGATTTTTTTAATTAATTTTTCATAACCGACATGAATTTTTTAATTATCTTTTATTTTTTATAATGTAATATTACGTCATGTTACCCTACATGACAACATTTGGTCATACTGGCTTGTAGAGAACCTCACTCCCTTCGATTGTAATACACCAAACAATTATTAAATTGTTTACGAATTTGATTATTTATTTTTATATATTTTGACAAATAAAGTGAAAATAAATGTAATGTAATGGAATTATTATTAATTAAATAAGTGAGAGGAATCGAAATTGAAGTAGTTGTTAAAAGAGTGTTTGCTGACCCACAATGGAAATGACAAATGGCGAAAGCTACTGAGTAAAAAATCAAGTGATGTAGGAGGCATCTTCCCCAAAATCAAGTAGAGACTCCTTGTGAAGCATTGATGAGCAGGTGGCTCATAAATGACCAAGTATTAGGAAAAATACTATAAAGTAATGTTTCATCGAATAAACAAGAGGGTTGTGATGAAGGGGAAATTACCTATTTGATGCAAAAATAAAGATTGTGCATTGATCAGAATTTTCCCTTGTGGTTCAACAAACAAGATCATGGGTTTTGGAGAAAGCAAGTTTGGCTAACCTAGGAGTTGGTTGGGAGGAATGACATCTTCAGTTCTGTTTTCCCATCAATGGTGACAGGTTCTTTACGAGTCTATCTAATGCATCGATCTTGTTATTTAAATTCTGAAAGTAGATTATAATTTTGATTGCATTCAAAAATAGTAAATACACAGAAGTGTTCATTAGTTTTTCTTTATGCCTATTAGATTGTTTATTACCTAATAAAATTTTGTTATTTCCTAATTCAAGTATGCATGGACATTTTAGGAATCACAAGTACTTTTATTATGACGAGAATTCAATCTTAAACTGTATAAAACCCTTTATACTAAAAAATAAACTTAAGAAAATCTAGAACAATAATCTAAAGATCAAAAGCATATAGTTGCATCATACCAAGATAAGAGTCCAATTAAAGAATCCTTAGATTTTACGGTCTTGAAATTGGATTCCAACCAAGCAAATATTTCAACCAAAATCATAATCAGAACTTAGCATTTAAATTGAATCTCATAATCAAATTCAAGATGGTCGAGTGTCGATCTGTTAACTTAAATGTAAAAATACCCTACAGTCTTATTTTCCAAAAATTGCAATGGATTTTCTAGTCGCAAGGCAGATGATATCAGACCTAATATTTGAATGGTTAAACTTATCTTAAAATCATAAGGAGGTTGAAAAGCCCTTTTATTCTAACTCCGAGCAGGGTAAACCCAGTAGCTCTGCCAATTCGCTTGCATAAAAATATTGAAGCATACCTCGTCTTCGTTTAGTAGATCCACCATTCATTGAAGGAGCTGGACCATTTTGTACATGCACACAGACTAATAATGTTAGATTGTTCAGAGGTAGATAAACATGAATTTCAACTTTAAAAAAGGTATAAGGTAAATATTTTCTCACCTAAAAATAGAGTAATAAGAGCATACGAGGAAGTGAACCCTGTGCTTCTCAAGCATGGCCATTTCAATACTTATTCAACCTCTTTTAGAAGTTAAAGTCTAGCCGTAAATAGTTAACAATTCCCAACATTATAAACCTGCGAGAAGAAGCATTTCATCTGTAAATAGGAGAAAAGATTTTAAACCCTAAACCTTGTGTTTCATTTTAAAAATGTAATGCTTAACTTTTGATTGAAGTATGGGCCATAATGGCAAGGCCATATCCTACTCTCGATTCAACCGATCGATTGAGTAACCACTCCTTCGTCCTCTTTTCCTCATCTGTCGAACAAATAAATGTTTTTTTTAAAGGTTTGAAATCGAACTAATTTTGATAAACACGGATTTGGAAGAGAGTTTTCCATTCTTATGAGAACTTGGATTGTTCTAAGATGTTTCAACAAAATACCTTAGCATAGGGTGTTGCAGCATAATACCTTAGCATAAGGTGTTGCAGTATAGTACCTTAGCATAGGGTGTTGTAGCATAATACCTTAGCATAGGGTGTTATAGCATAAGGTGTTTCAACATAATCCAAGACTTAGGATTTAAACCTAGTTAATTAAAAAGAAACACATTGTAACATTAACATATCACCTTGTCGTAAAGTAGAGTTTCTGAAAGTGTCATAGGTGAAGTTATTTCTAGACGGATGACAAGTCTATCTTCATCAGACAAGAAATTGAATTAGTATTATTCATGTGAAAAGATAGAAATGAACTTACTACTAAGAAAACACTCTACGACTATTAGAATAAAAAGTTTTTTTTATGGTGTAATTTTTTGGGTTCGTGACAGAATGGTATTAGAGCACGGTTACAAAACTTGGCATGGAAAAACCCAACACTCAAACCGATATAAACAAAAAAAACTAATTTTGTTGTTATGGTTTGATTCTCTTTGCAAAAAGAAGAGAAGAATAACCTTGATTTTGCAAAGATCATGGAGGATGTGGAAATTTCTACTGAAGGAGAATCACATCCTAAAGAACCAGAAATCATGGAAGAAGGTAATATTAGAGATGGTGAAATTTGGATAAATATGAATGAAAGTAGCAACGATAACCCATCTGAACTCTTACAAACAATAAAATATTTAAAAGCAGAGTTGAAAAGAGTTAAGGAAGATAGCGAACGCATATTAAAAGCACAAGAAGAACTAAATAATGTTCTGCTAACTAAGATACATGATAATGAAGAAGAAAAGATTAAAGGACTCGAACTAAACATGGCAAGAACTGCACCTTATAAAGACAAGGTAAGAAAATTAGAATTTTCTAATCACGAGACTGAATCTTCAAGCGAAGAATGAGCTAAACATAATAAGGAAAAATACAAAGATTTTAGCATAAGTAGCGATAGTAATCAACAGAAAAAGAAATATAAACCATATGAAGAGATTACCGATAGATTTAAAAAGATAAAACCTCCTAAGTTTAATGGAGAAATATAAAAAGGAGAAGAAGCATAAGCTTGGCTATCTGGGATGAAAAAGTACTTCTAGATTTATAATTATTTTGATGAACTAAAAGAAAAAATGACAATTTATAATTTGATAGGAAAAATTGATATCTGGTGGCAAGACATCAAAAAGGTGAAAAGAATTAAAGAACATTATGTAACTTGGAAAATTTTTAAGAAATATTTTAAAAGAAAATATTTATCAGAACATTATTATGAGGAAAAAGCTAAAGAATTATATGAATTACATTTAGGTGCAATGACAATGAAGGAACTTTGCAACAAATTTTTAAGTTGATTATAAAATTCAGTGTTTCCTTAGCTATTTACCTCTTATTTTTAAAGAGAGAATTGAATATGATAATCCAAAAAACTCTGGAAGAGTCCGTGAGAAAAGAAAACTTCTGCTATGACCAAAATAAAAATAAACAAAAGAACATACCTAATTGGAAAAAGAAAAGACGTGAGAATTTTGAACAAAAAAAGAAAGGTACTAAGTTTTATAAGAATCCTAGAAATAATTAACAAGGTTATCAAGGAAATAATTTTAAAAATTATAAAAAACATAATCTTGCAGCAATAAAAGAAAGGGAAATACCCACTACTTTTAATAAAAATACTACACAAAGGGAACCATTAAAATGTTGGGTATGTGGTGAACCCCGTTATTTTAAAGATTGTCTTGTAAGAAGGAAGGGTCTTAATAACATGCATACAATTAAATAAGCTACTACAGTGGGAGATATACACGGAGCATGCCCATAATCAGTGCAACATTGGAGAATAGGAAAGAAAATCATCAAACATCTATGGTCAAAATCAAAGTTATGTTAAAAGATAAATTAGTTTCTATATTGATTGATCGAGGTGCAAGTTTAACTTATATATCACCGAGAATTGTAGAGTTATATAGGTTGCAACAAGATAAATTTGAGAAGTCTTGGTTAGTTCAACTTGCTATAGGCACAAAGCGAAAAGTAACTATCTTTGTGAAAAATTGTGATTTGGTTATGAATGGTTTTAAAACACATATTGATTTAAATATTATACCTCTAGGATCTTATGACTTACTGATAGGAATGGATTGTTTAGATGAACATAGATTTATTTTAAACTGTTATAATAAAACATTATCATGTTTAGATGATAAAGGTAATACTATTGTTCAATGGATTCCGAGTAAAGTCACCATAAGAGAAATTTCAGCCATACAAATGAAAAGGTCTGTTCGTAAAGGTTGCAAAGTTTTTGTAGGTTACATAATGGACAATAAAGAGAAAAACAATCAACTTAATGTAGAATACATACCAATTCTAAAGGACTTTAAAGATATATTTCCTGAAGAGATTCTCAGACTACCTCCAAAAAGAGATATGGATTTTACAATTGATTTGGTACCAGGGGAAGTACCGACATTAAAGGATCCCTACCATATGAACATAACATAACTTAATGAATTAAAATCACAAATACAGGAATTAATTGATAAAAAATACATTGAACACAGTGTTTCTCCTTGGGGAGCACCGGTATTGTTTGTAAAGAAAAAGGAATGTACTTTACAGTTATGCATAGATTATAGACAACTAAACAAAATGACAATTAAAAATCGATAACCACTGCCTTGTATTGACGATCTATTTGATCAGTTTAGAGGGGAAACAATATTTTTGAAAATAGATTTGAGATCCAGATATCATCAAGTATGGATTAATGACGAAGATATCTTTAAGAATGATTTTAGATCCAGATACGGTCATTATGAGTTTGTTGTAATTCCCTTTGGGTTAACAAATTCCCCAACAACCTTTATGTGTTTAATGCACAATATACTAAGTAAATACTTAGATAAATTTGTAGTCGTCTTTATCGACAGCATATTAATCTATTCTAAAAATAAACAAGAACATGAAGAACACTTTAAAATAATTCTACAAGTGTTAAGGGAACATCAATTATTTGCCAAGTTTCACAAATGTGAATTTTTTCAGAGATAGAACTCAATATATAGGACATGTGGTGTAGAGGATGGAATATCAATAGATCCCGATAAAATTAAAGATATCACGGAATCGCATGTTCCTAAGAATGTAATTGATATAAGATATTTTATGGGGATACCAACTATTATCATAAATTCATTGAAGGATTTACTAAATAGCATACCCTATAACTTATTTACAAAAGAAGGGTAAGAAATTTGATCAGAACGAAAAATGTGAAGAAATTTTTAATAAATTAAAACACTTATTAAAAACAACTTGTTGATTCCTGGAAAAATCCCAGGTACCGACAGTAGGGATTTTCCTCAATAACTATTCCCAATTAGATCGTTTACTGTTTGGAATGGGGAATCTATCCGGTTAGTGGCCCGGATACCGTAGAATTAAAGAATTTTTTTAAGTATGTTTTACCGGCTGTGTCCCGGTCCACTGTTTATGTAATTTTAAGTTTTAGGATGAAATGCAAGTGCCTAAACTAAATGCAAGTGCTCAGGGAGAAAAATCCTCAACACGTGATGCGTAGGTTCTTACTTCTCATCTTATCCCTTTTTCTCCTCAATCACTTCTATGTTAAGAAAATCTACCATATTCTACTTTAATCTAATCTACCCAATCCCCAAGGGGGGCAAAGTTTATAATTAATTGAGTAATGTATTGTAATGATGCTAGTGGAATTATACAGATAACTGTTCAAAATCTACATACATAATTACAGTAGAAAATATAAACAAAGATAACTCTGTTTAGTTAACACATTCATTACTCAATCATATACACAAGATTTCTAATAGAAAGTAAAATCATTCATAAAATGAAGAAGTAATTCAACCAGTTAGAACGATCTCACAGTTTTATAGGAGACTAAAATAGAAATAGTTCAACATTTAGCATTCCACACAATCCATTTGGAAACCCGTACAATCCTTCCTCCAACAAAATTTGGTTCTCTTTATTCATAAAAGAAGTAGTTCTCATACAAATAAATTCAGCATCTATACGCTAGAAAAAATACCCTCTAAAGTACCTTCTACTCCTATTTATACATGTTACTCATGACTTTTGGGCTACCCTTGCATTTTAGGCTTCTTGACTCTTCAACTTACAAAATTTTGTCTTCTAGTGTATTACACTAGGAAAATGAAAATAAAATATATATATTACATAGAGTGCCAAATGGAGACAAAAAAAATCCCTAGGTGGGCACAACTGGTTTCCCAATGAAATTGCTCCATGCACGAGCTTCTTTAGTGATAGCTCGATAGTCCACTGGCTCTAATAGTCATGTAGTTACTTCATGCTTGGCTAGTTAAGATTTAATCTCTTTCACCTTTGGTGAGGTCAACATCAACAACTCATCTAGGAGATACTTATGAACCGAAGCTTGCGCCACCCAAATTTCCATTACTTCCTCATTAAAGCTTTTGATCTTCTGAATATTTTGCTCGTCTATCTACAACTTGTCTTGGAGATTCTTCAAATGTTGTTCTTTGTTTGGAAATTCCTGAACCTATGTTGCTACTAAAGCTTGGCATCTATTATGTGTTGTGCACATTTTCTTTTAAAATTACTTACATATTCCTACAGTCTTTTCAATTGTTGTGCTCAATCTTAGTGGTGCCTTGCTACTGAAATCTAAGAGTGTCAACTCCATCTTCAATCCTACTACTAGTGTTTGGGGCATGTTTTTGCGAAAAAATGAATTGGTTCCAATCCAAGTTAGCTGACTTTGCACTAGTTCTGCGACCTCTAATAGCCCTTTCCTGAAATCCAATGAGTTATCAGCTATTTCCTTTAGTATGGGTTCTATTTTCTTAATATTATATATTTATTCCGCCAATTTTAATTGAACTTGGTATTTTCCTTTGCATTAAACAGGTCTAACCACAGAAGGGAGTAATATCGAGCTATTTTTTATTAGCCATCTTCAGCTGTTTCTCTATCAAGTTGTTCTGTGTCTCTAGTTATTCTACTTTCTTTCTGGCTGCGGAGTTCTATGTTTCTAGCTTCGAAATCTTGCTTTCAAGATCTTTCTTCTCTCCCTCGGTTATTGCAACTAAGAGTACTAGTGCATCCTTTTTTCTTCTTCCTTTTCCCTTTATTATTGTTCTTCCTTTTGCCTCTGGGCCTCCTCAGCTAGTAAATTTTTAGATTCTTGTACTAACCTTTGGGCCTCCTCTTCTTTCTTCTTGGTGTCTTATTCTTTCTATTTATGTTGTTCAGTAGTGCTACTGCTACTCCCTTTGCCTCTCGTAGTCATGATTTTCTTCCTGAACCTCTTGTCAAAAGCGGTCATGTTACATGCATTTTGGTATGTCCCCTCCTCCTTATCATAATAATGGGAGTATTCAAAGTGTAACCCCACATATGCATAGTATTTCGAAACCTTGTCCCAAGAGTCGTTTCTACGGAAACATTTTTCCCCGAAATGGAAAATTTCTATATCTCTTACAAAATCAGGGGCACTCTTCACCTTAGTGAATTTATAAATACCAATGCAAAATGGAAACGGTGGGTAGATGTCTTTCTTCATATCAAACAGGAAGTTCTCGAACCCGTCTATGTACAACTGTCTTACTACCTCTTTGTGTATGACATAATCTGTGGCGTATCTTGGCAGTAGTAAAGGAACCTTGGATCCTCCACACATCCTCAAATACAAACCTTTCTTGGAGAGAAAGTAATCTCCATATTCACTTACAGTATCCATTGCTCCTCCGAACATTTAGTTTCATTCTTTAAGAAAAATCATCTCATACATTGGCTGTATAAAATCTTCACAGATGCTCTTGTAAAAACTGGGATACTTATGTGCCCATAGGATTTGATACGTGGAGTATACAAGAGTATTAGCGGGATCCCAATCACAATTTAACCTTGGGAATGAGTGCATGCATAAGATATAGTCAATAAAAAAGGAGCTCATGTAAAAATTTGATTTCCTTTGAGTCAGCCCTCCCAATGCTGCAACTATGCATGATGACAGGATTTCTACCATGATGTATGCCCAGTTTAAGATAGTTCCCTGTATGGCTACATAATATATCAGCGGTATCCAAATCATCTTATAGAACTTCCCATTTCTTGGTTGAAGATCTGATTTAACATCATGGCTATGATTCGGTATGGGGTGCGCAAGTTGGAAGTATCATATTCTCCCGAGGTTTCTGGCAAAAATGATTCCCGAATATCACCATTCGCTTAGCATAGTCAAACACATATAAATCCAGCTCCCTTACCCATTTATCTGTCATATGAATCTAGGGTGCCAGTAGCTTGCAAGGTTTGGCTATATAGGTAGCACTAAAAGAAGCAAAATCCTTTTTTCCATGTTTGATATGATCATAGTATTTGTATCTGCCTAATATAGGATCCATCTGATCACCTCGGTACAAGGGAAAAGATCGAAGCGTGTAGCTACTTTTGTGATAGAGGATTTTTTTTATGTTCATATACAATGGTATATATTATCAGCCTACATATGGAACGGTTCGGTCTTTGATCATTTGATAAATATACCCCCATTTGAATTATGGTTAAACTCCTATGATGGATTTTGTATCCTCACAAATAATCTCCATTCTGGGTAAAATCTCTGTTAGTTTTTCATCACATTAAGATAGCATTATGAACTTAGGATCTTTTCACTGAGAGAATAACAAGCACAGCAATAAAACATAAGCACATCACAAGAGACAAGAGATACAAAGAGTTTTCCTTGGGGAAACCATAAAGGAGAAAGCCCCGCAACTTCCTTAGAGATAAAATAAGCACCAAAACAGTAAGAGATCTCCCAACAGCAGTGGCCTTCTAGTCCCAGTATATTTCCTCCTCCACAAGTGCGCCTCACTTAAGAGAGTGAATGATGTGTGTCACAAGTGATAAATAGAGAGACTCTCACTCTCTATTTATATTCATCCGTTCACTTGAATTTCCTTTTCACACGTAGGTTCAACCTAATAATTACTACTCGAGCCTACACCTTAATTAGTGTATAATAACTCAAGTGCCCCGAAACTGTGGGGACTTACCTAATGACTTGATATGACTTGATTACATTATTAATCCTCCCGATCAGAACATCGGGGCATGACCACATGACTCAAATACATAATAGAAACATCCCGGAATAAACATCGGGTTACAATACATAAGATACATAGAAGAATACATTCCGAAGTTACATATACATCAACACTCCCTCTTAACTAGGAAGGTATTCTTTCGACACAATTTTCAGCACTGGTCTTCTTCTCTGTATCAGCTGGATCATCTCGTCTTCAAGTCATCTTCGTCTTCAAGTCATCTTTGTCTTCAAGTCATCTTTGGATCTAGATCATCTCTCGATCTAGATCATCAGCACTGGATCTGGATCATCTCTCGATCTGGATCATCATCACTGGATCTGGATCATCTCTCGATCTAGATCATCATCGCTGGATCTGGATCATCTGTCGATCTAGATCATCATCGAACATCATCATTGGATCTGGATCATCTCTCGATCTGGATCATCTCTCGATCTGGATCATCATCACTGGATCTAGATCATCTCTCGATCTAGATCATCATCGAACATCATCACTGGATCTGGATCATCTCTTGATCTAGATCATCATCGAACATCATTATTGGATCTGGATCAGCTCTCGATTTGGATCAACATCACTAGATTTGGATCATCTCTCGATCTGGATCAACATCACTGGACTTGATCTGGATCATCACTCGATCTGGATCTGGATCTGGATCATCTCTCGATTTGGATCATCACTGCTGGATCATCATTACTGGATCTAGATCATCACTCGATCTGGATCAACACTGGTGCTATCTCATGATTCTTCTCGTCATAGGAAGTTCTACAGAGCTAGCCCTTTTTCATGCTGGTTGTAGGCCTACCCTCATGTAGTTCTTCGCCTAGCACTTACATCTGACCTGATCGTTAGAAAGGCACGCCCAACACTCACATCTGATCATGTAGTAAACTACAATCCCATCAGAAAGGCCCAACACTCACATTCAACAGCATGATAGGACACACCTAGTATCATTTGTGAAATGGCTCAGCACTTACAACCACCAGCATGATAGGACACACCTACTGTCATCTGTGGAAAGGCACAGCGCTCACATCCACCAGCATGGTAGGACACACCTACTACCATCTGTGGAAAGGCTCAGCACTTACAATCACCAGCATGGTAGGACACACCTACTTCCATCTGTGAAAAGGCTCTGCACTCACAATCACCAACATGGTAGGACACACCTACTACCATCTGTGAAAAGGCACAGCACTTACAGTCACCAGCATGATAGGACACACCTACTATCATCTGTGACAAGGCTCAACACTTACATCCATCCAAGCGGGAACACATCCTGCTCACAATGATGGAAGGGCATGCACTCATATCTGATCATGAGGGGAACACATCCCAACAATCATATCAGAATGGCCCCCAGTCCTCCTCGACTGAGCTACCTGGTAACTGACCAGGCACCTCCATTCTCCTAGAGAATGGCATTTTCCCTTACATCCGACCTGCTCGTCGGAATGGCCAACACTCACATCTGACATGGAAGGAACTTAATACTTTAGCCATGAGTAGAATGGTTCAGCCCTTACATTTGACCAAGTGGGAACACATCCCTCTATCACATCAGAATGGCTACTCAGTTCTTACACTGAGTGTTCCTGGTAACTGACCAGGTGCCTCCATTGCTAGAATGGCAATTTCTCTTACATCTGTCCTGCTCAACAGAATGGCCAGCACTCATATCTGACATGGAAGGGAGCAACCCTACCACCATGTCAGAATGGCTCAGCCCTTATATCTGACCTACTCCTCAGAATGGCTATGGATCTCAGCACTCATATCTGACATGGAAGGAACCAATCCTCTCACCATGACAGAATGGCTCAGCCCTTACATCTGACCATGGAAGGAACCAATCCTCTCACCATGTCAGAATGGCTATGGGTCTCATCACTTTCTCTAGGAGGAAGCCTCGATCTGGAGAACACCAAGTCTCTCTCTAAAGTACTCAAACTTCAGCCTAGCCAATGGCTTCGTCAATACATCAACTATATGTTCCTCCATCGCAACATACAAGAGCTTCACTGCTCCTCTCTGTACCATATCCCTAATATAGTGATACTTGATCTCGATATGCTTCGAATTGTCATGAAACACTGGATTCTCTGACAACTTCACGCAACTCTGGTTGTCACAATGTATAAAAGTAGCATCTAACTGGAGATCAAATATATCAGACAGTAGCTTCCGCAGCCATACTACCTCACAACTAGCTGAACAAGCTGCGACATACTCTGCTTCAGCCGTACTCAGTGCCACACAGGATTGCTTCCTGCTAAACCAAGAGATCACACCTGATCCCATACTGAAGCAACATCCCGAAGTACTCTTCCTGTCGATGGCACTGTCTGCCCAATCGGAATCAACATAACCTTCCAGGTTAATCTTCTGATTTGCATCGTACTTGAGCCCATAATCAATTGTACCCTTCAGGTACCTCCGAATATGCTTTGCAGCAGTCAAGTGAACACTTCTCGGATCTGTCAGGTACTGGCTCAAGGTGTTCACAACAAAGAAGATATATAGTCTCGTGTTTGTTAGGTACATCAATGACCCAATCATCTGACGATACATCGTAGCATCAACCGACTCTGACGAAGCATCACTCAAATAGCTTCAGGTTCGATGCCATAGGTGTGGCCATCGCCTTGTAGTCCATCATCCCGAACCTCTTCAGGATCTCTATTGCATACTTCCCTTGTCCAAGGAAGATCCCATCTGTACTCTGCCACACCTACATACCTAGAACAGTAGTGCATCGACACATAACAGGAGCATCACTGGTC
>LPNX011183540.1:95722-197054 GCA_001517045.1 Pseudotsuga menziesii
TGCTGGCAAACACTTATGCATAAATATATGATCATGCAACTACTTTAGCCAATACAAGATTCATCCATATCTCATTGAAACTTTCTAGATGCCTTCCATCTCTACCAGGACAACATTGATATTGTGCACTAATCCAATATGTCAGCAAAGAGTTTTCATTCTAGATAAGTAGCAATGGAGAATTTGTATAACACCATGAGCTACTTACCCATCACATGCATATTAGTAGTATACTGTCATTAATGCAAACATCCTATCATGCGTAATACAGTAACTGAATATAAACAAATGCATAACAAAATAATATAATGAAATGACAATTGAATACTTATCTTTATTTGTTTCGAGGGTAGACTCCTTCTTGAGCCTTCAGCTTCATCATCTTCTTCATTCATAATAGCATCGTTTCTTATCCAAAAGCTAAGGTGGATAAGAAGTTCTTCAAGAGTTGAGTCCTTCATATTCCTCGTTGCTTGAGGGATATTCTTTGGATGGAAATAGAGCTTGATCTTCATTTGCTTCCATCTTCTCTTATCTTCTTATGAGTCGAGCTTCTTCTTCTTCCCAAAGTCTGCTGAAAGTAATCACTTCCTTCTGGAACACATTCCTTGAATGAATGAATTCCACGATCCTGGGAGGCCATTCAAGGTGGCCATCATCACTTCTGCATTCTTCACTTTTTCTTTTACCTCTTCAAGTTGTTCTTTGATTTTAGAGACTCTTATGACTGCATGGTCTCTGAATTCTAGATCTTCACATTCTTCAACTGTTTTATGTAGGTCATATTCTGATTTTGTTCTTCCCTTCAAATAGCTTGAAATTCTGGAAGACCTTCAACAGCTTTGCTTGCAATAGGTAGTTCTCTGTAATGCCAAAGCTCATTTGGCTCTAATGTGTCATGGATCAAGGCTTGTTCTGGATATCCCTTCAATTTGTACAATCCTCCTTCTTGTTCTTCAATCACTACCACATCATCGATAGTCTTTCCTTTTGGCCATATGATGACTTGACCATCTATGAATGCAGCCCGCATTCCTTTTGCATCAATGTTGAAATGGAGAGAAGGTTCTTCTTCAATCCTAGCACAAACAATACTTCTTTCATTGTTAGAGACTTACCAGATTCTAGCTTGTATGAAGATTCCCCACTACCTGTTATTGGATATTGGTAGTCATCTCCTAGTTTCACCTTGTGAGGTGATTCATGTTCTGACAGTCTTACAAAGGATTCCTTGAATCCCGTCATATGTTTGGAAGCCCCACTGTCTATAAGCCAATCATCACTTCCATGAGTAATGGTACCTATGAGAGCTGATATCAGAACGTATTCATCCTTGCTTGAAGAATCTTCACTTTCATATCTGGATCTCTTTCTGGATGGTTCATCATCCTCTGCAGCATGAGCATGATGTCTTCTTTGGCCTTGACCAAGTTCTTCTTGTGAAAGGCTTCTAATCTCGTCTTGCTCTGAAACTGGAACCTCTATACTCAGGTAGGTGTCCAATCCAGTTTCTTCAGAGAGATCAGATACTTCCAGGCTTGGAAGTTGTCAACTTCCCCAAGCTTGTCACCAAGCTGATGTGATATATCATATTGAAATGAGAACCTCAAATCGAAATAGCAAAGGATTAGATCTTACCGATTTGAGGTGTCCGTCCTTGTCCCGGAGTTTTCTGATCTAGGGTTTGTCACAGAAAACCTAATTTTCAAAACTTGGAATCTTTCAGATATGATTGGATAAACAGATAGATCTCTTCAAATGGAGCTGTCCAATGTACTCCTTTTCTGAAAACAGTGGAGGGAAGCTCCCGGAACAGGAAGCCCTAATTTTCCAATTTCTTCTGCAGAAATGCCTGTTATTGTTTCTGTAATATCTCCAAAATTACTGCTCCTCTATGTTTGAAATTTTGCACTGAGGTAACCTCGCATGTACCTGATCCAACAACACAATTTTCATCAGAATTGGTTTCACCATTTTGGATTTACTATCCTTTCCCCAAGGTGACTTGTTACAGGACTGTTCAGAACATCGAAGTTGTACGGAATTCCAAGTGTCACTGGTTCATCTTCTGAGTCTGATATTCGGACCACCGAAAGTAAAGTCCGTGCAATTTCTGGAACATCTTCAGGAATTCCATTTGGACCTTTGTAGATCACGATATTGCAGATCTCCCCAGATGTCCTGTTCAGGGATGAATTCTGGAAGAGGCTAGAACCCTAACTTGGAGAGATCATATCTCCTGGAGTACATTGAATCTGAGTCTGATTTTTGGACATAGTATTCATCGAGGCATGACCACATGACTCAAATACATAATAGAAACATCCCGGAATAAACATCGGGTTACAATACATAAGACACATAGAAGAATACATTCCGAAGTTACATATACATCAACAATCTCCATGTCTGAGTCCTCTCCTGTGGCCTTATCCTTCTTTTTTCCTTTCTTTGGCATGGTGTTGTATGAGGATTGAGGTTGTAACACAAACATACCAATAAATGACTTAGAGAATGCATTCATCATTAATAGAAAATAGCTATTATTAATATGCAAGATACTGAATGAAACAAAGATAACAAAACATAAGATCACATTCATTGTTGAACAAGATGGAGAGCAATAAAACTGTATTTACCGACTCATATTTGAACATCTCAAATGGCCTTGCAATGTAAAGAAAAGGTTATCCAGCTACTTCAAGCATGGTAAGATGTACATTAGGTCAAAATTGGATTAGTTAAAACGTGGGCTCCACATACTATCATGGTATTTATACCACTGGTTTTGCACATTTCCTAACTTTGTTTACTTACAGGATTGACCCAAACATTCTGCATCAAACAAGAGTACACCGAGAATTCTCCTCTCAGAAGCACATGAAAATCCTAACGACGGCTTTATGACCTTGAAAGCAAAGGAAGCTCAAACCTTAAATGGTCTCAACAACCCGAGGAAACCTCTTGAAAACCCCTTGCTAGCCCTATTGGTATCCTCCACTATCATTGCACATCAATATAAAATAGAGGAGGCACAAACGATGAAACACTCGGCTGTCTGAAACCTCACCAACACAATTCCAATAGTCTGACATACCAACGTCCATGGCTTGAGTGGCAACGACAGATGATGCGGAGTAGGTAAAACACCACGACAAGGATAACAAAGTAGGTCACAAAGTTAGGGATGTTAGGGATTCTCGAGTGACTCTACTTGGGGAAAAACCTCTAGAGGTCAGTGAGCCAAAAAATGAAGCCTTATGAGGTTTGGGAAGATACTTTAAACCACTATGGCACAGGAAAAACCCTAACCCTATAAATGCTAAAAACCCCTAAAACATCGTTTTACCAAACTATTCTTAGAAAAACAAACCATGATGAGGTTGGAAACCTACCTGGAAAACGTTGGCGTGAACGCTGGTGATAAGCTTGGCACAAAACGGTGTGTGGAAGCTCCAGGTGGAAGTCATCAATTGAGGTTCTCCAAACGAGCTACAATAATAATCCGTAAAAAATTCTCACAGTTTATAAATAGGGAAAACACAAAAAGAGTCATTAATGCGATCATTGGGTAATTTATGGCCCACGGGTGAAAAACATCATTTGGAACCAATATTAATCCCCATCAGCACTTTACCGAATCAACGAGAAAAACCAATCCGCCTGTGACAATGTCGGTTGAACTCATGAAGTAGTTTTGACGTTATCGAATAGCACTTGACAAGTCCCGCCGATAGTAAGACTATCGGAAAGATCTTCAAAACCTCCATTGGCAGTGAAAGAAAAGAAAATTCGCGACAACATCAGATCCAAAATTGGGGTTCTTTCGATACTATCATGGAGAATCATTAAAAAATCCCACAAAAACCTCATCGAAAAAAATAAAATGAAAAGCTCATCGGTTGCAAACAGTGAGACCAACGGAACATATTAGCATGAAAATATGAGTCACGCTGATGCTATCGGCATGACTCTCTAAAGAAATCCGCATAAAGATACGTTGTCAAACTCATGGAGAACTCTCGATGAGAGGTTGTCGAATATGAAATATAAAACCCCTCCAATCAAATCGACTCAACTTCTTGGGTTTACAGCGACGCAGTCGGTGCTATTTAACAAGGTCTCTCAAAAAAGCACAGATCAAATCTATTGATAAGGAACAAATCAACCTGCCGATAATGTCAGCTCCAAAGATCAAGTTTCACCGACGTATCGGTAAACTCAATAAAAGTTATCCGAAACTCAAAAGCATAAGCAAAAATCGAATGAAAAGCATGAGTTTTTCGACGTGTTGGGCATACTTGATGAGTTCAGTTGACACATCGGGTGAAAAACTTGAGTTCTAACTTTTGACAAAGAGGATTTTCTAACTTGTTTGAAATAACTAAGTCATGGAAAGGATTCTCAGAGAGCAAAAGTAATCTAGGAAATTTTAAAAGCTAATATTCTAAGGAGGGGCCCTAAAATCATAAAAATTCTGGGGTAGGGGTTGCAGCATCAACAATTGGCAACTAGTTGGTGAACACAAATCTATGAAACACTATCTCTTTTAAACAAAAATTGCTCTATGGAATCACATTAGAACAACCTTTCCTAGTCTTCTCCAAGATCATTTAAGAATCTAGACTTTTCCAGGAATGTAAGATTCATAACACCTCATTGATTATAGTCCCTTGGGGTATGGTAACCAGGCGTAGAAGTCACGATAAATCTCTTGGGGTGGAAATGTGAGATTCATTTTACCTCTGTATTTGGTTGCTGTCGTGTATGACACCACAAGATCGTGACAGAGTTAGATAGATGCATTCGTTTGTTCTTCATTCCCATGCCTTTTGCATTCTTTTGATGCTTAAGAATTTTGTCTTTTGAGTCTTCCTGGATTGCTTCTTTTATATTTGAGATTTGATTTAGGTTCTTCCATCCATAGTGTCCTTTTGTGTGAGTGATGACTTGTCTCAGCTCATAGACGGAGAATAACCTTTTGAGCAATCCAATCATTTTACTGGTTTATGTCTTCGGTATATACTTTTGATTTATATTTTGTGTTCTAGAATTTTGACTCTTTATATTAAGCCTTTTGGCTTTCATTTTGTGGCATGGGATCATTTTGAATACCACACACCTGTCTATTCTGCTTTCTTTTCGTGGGTCTTTTGTAGCGATATTCTTAGGACAAATATTAATGTGAAAGTGGATGGATCCCCAAAATAGTATTCTATACCTCATATACCTTAGTTATTTTATAGGGTTTAAGTAGGACTTCAATGTGTTCTTAAAATAAATTCCCTTCAGCAGTCTATTAAATTAAAGAATCTTGTTTTGATCAAAATTTTGCATAGATAACTTCTAACGAGCATTTCTTGAATTCAAACATATTCGATAGTTTGTTCAGATTCCAATGTCCCCCGAGCACCAAAATATTGAACTGGCTTATTTTGGAATAAAACAAATAAACTAAAGCAAATCATCAAAGAAAGCAAATGCTTAATTTGAAACCAAAATCAAAATGAACTAAAGTAAATCAGAAACAGTAATTGAACGACATGCAAATAAGAAAAGAAAAAGTTTATTTATGTACAAATAGGTCTCTAAAGTACTAGCTGAAACACGTTTTGAGAACCAGACCATTAACAGGAATATTCTCTTCCCACCCCTGTAAATCCTATAACTTATAAGTCGAGGGGCCTAACTTTTCAACAATCTAAATGGATCGACCCACATGTGTTGAAACTTTGTATGCTTTCCCTTTTCATCATGCGGGTAATCCCACTTAAGAAGCAAGTTTCCAATCTCAAAACCTCCTTTCCCAGACTTATGCTTATCAAACCATCTCTTGAAAATTTACTGTTGTTGTTTAATTTCTTCTTTATATTTGAGCCTAGACTCTTCAAGTTTCAACAATGTATTTATTCAAGCTTGTAAAATATCACTACCAGATCCTTGGGAGGCTTGGGATAACTGAGAGGATGGGAGTAAATTGTTTGAAGGTAAGATATCCTCTTTCCCATAAACCAGAGAATATGGGGACACACCTAAGGAATTCTTGGGGGTGACCCTATATTCCCACAGTGCATTGGGAAGAGCTATATGCCAACTTCTCTGATTTTCGATAACAATCTTCTTTAAAATTCGGATAATATTTTTATTAGTTTATTTGGCTGACCCATTACCTTGTGGATAATAATTTGCAGAATAATGTAACTTGATTCCCTTTTCACTAGCAAATTCAGTTATCTTAATTGATGAAAAATAAGATGCATTATCAAATATAAGTGAAATTGGAACCCCAAACCTGGTCATAATATTTTCTTGCAAGAAGTCGATGACCGCATCCTCGTTCACTTTGCGTAATGGAATTGATTCTACCCATATCGTGAAGTAATCAGTAGCTATGAGAATGTATTTATGTTGTAATAAAGAATTTGGATTAATTTCTCCAATGATGTCAATACCCCATTGTTCGAATGGCTCCAAAATAATAACATGTTGCAATGGTCCAACCGTTTTTGCTAGTCTTCCCTCGCTTCTTCGGCATATGTCACATTTTCTTACATAGGCATGAGCATACTTAAACAATGTTGGCCAGTAATATCCAGCTTGTAGATTCTTGTGAGCAGTAATATCTCCCAAAAAAATGTCCTTTGGCAGGCCCATCATGCAATTCTTTAACAACTTTAGAGGCATCTTCTTGTTCAAGGCATCTCAGAAATACCCCATCATAGTTCTTCCTAAAAAGAACTCCATCAATTATTTGGTAAGGGGATGACTTTAGACGAAGTGTCCTTCATTGTTTAGAACTCTAATGTTTTGGTAGATATCCTTGTTGAAGGTAATGTACCAGATCCCTATACCAACATTCAGGAGCTATAAAGATAGGACATATATCAATCATATGTAATTCTACTTCATTTTCCCAATCATCATCTTCATTACTCTGACCTTATGCAATTAATTTACACATCCCTTGTCCTTTGATAATGGTAGCTAGTTTGAATTCCAAATCGTAGTCTTGTAACGCTGTCACCCAATTCCCTCTTCGTTCACCCAATTCCTTTTGTACAAAAAGGGTTTTGACAACTGGATGTGGGACAATTACCTTGGTTCAGTTATTTAGAACGTACGGTCTAAATTGTCTCACTGCTTTAAATAGTGCATATGCTTGCTTATCTATAGCAGGATAGTTCAACTCAACCCCTTGTAACCTAGTGCTCATAAATGATATTGGGTACTCATCTTCCAATTCTCCCTTTTGTGTAAGCACTGCTGCAAGTGATTTATCTAAGGCAAAAGTGTACAGAATAAAATATTTTTCAAAATAAGGACTTTTAAGAGAAGGTGCGTGAGCTATTTCTTCTTTGATGTTGTTAAAGGAAACCTTCTCTATATCAGTCCATTTAAATTGCACACTCTGCTTTACCATTTGTTGCAAAGGTTTTACTATCTGTGCAAAGTCAGGAACAAACCTTCAAACAAAATTTATAGTACCCATGAATGATTGCATACCTTTTTTGTTGTGGGGTAAGGGAATCATAGATATGGCTTCTATTCTTTCCGGGTCTATGGATATTCCCGTCTTAGAAATAATATGGCCCAACAATTTTCCCTCTAATACCGCGAAGATGATTTTCTTAGGATTTAAAGATATGTCGTATTTTCTACGGCGATAAAAAAATTGTTTCAAATGAAAAAAATAATATTCTCTCTTATAAAAAACTGTTACATCATCTAGATAAACTACCACATTGTAGCCAATCAAACCCTGGAAAGCGATATCCATTTGCCTTTGAAAAGTGGCTTCAACATTGATGAGACCGAAAGGCATTCTTCTGTAAGAAAATGTTCCCCACTTTGTTCGAAATGTGGTTTTCATCCTGTCTACCTCAGCTACTAACACTTGGTTATAGCCTGAAAACCCATCTAATAGGGAGAAAGTTTAGAACCTGAGACCATTTGTAGGATTTTATCCATTGGTGGAGCTGAGCAATTATATTTATCTAAAGCTCGGTTCAGATTTCAGAAATCTACACATAATCTTATCTCACCAGATTTTCTCCTTACTAGAACCAAATTTGCTACCCACTCTGAATTCCTGACTCTAAAAATGATCTTTGTATCAAGCAATTCCCTTACCTCATTTTGGATTAGAGGTTCTAGTTTTGGATGCGTCTTTCTTAGTGGTTGCTGGAATGGTTTAATGCTCGCTTCAATAGGAATGACATGTTGGATAATATGAGTGTCATAAGTCTTCAAGTCTTCATATGTCCAAGAAAAAATGTCCTTATATTGTTGAAACAAACTGATAAATCTGCTTGTTTCTCCTGGTGAA
This sequence comes from Pseudotsuga menziesii, assembly GCA_001517045.1. Taxonomy (NCBI): domain Eukaryota; kingdom Viridiplantae; phylum Streptophyta; class Pinopsida; order Pinales; family Pinaceae; genus Pseudotsuga; species Pseudotsuga menziesii. The sequence continues at coordinate 104,049 of LPNX011183540.1, forward strand.
CAACATTTTCCCAAGTTTACATACTTGGGTTCAACCTCTATCCCAATATTAATCAGTACATACTGCATAGATGAACTATTTGTTTTGACATTTGTAGGTCTTCTAAATTTGTTGTTTATATCAAACAACCTTTCCATCTTTTTCACTCCTTTAGGCATGAAATTTCCACTTTGAAGATTAGCTTGATGTTCTTCATCATCAATCACAGAGTCCTTGAAAGTTTCATCATTTGTTAAAAAATATATGATTTGTTGATCATCATCAAACACTCTCAAGTTTGTAACATTGTCTGGTATCGATGGCATGAAAATGAGTTCAATAAAGCATTTGTTATTAGTGGGTACTAACCTTGCGGCAGAAACAACTAAAAAATTAGTTGTTGCATTTTGCAATCTAGGAATTGAATTGATATTGAAAGCATTGAAATTTGTTATTAGATCCCAGACTTTAGTTTGGTAGTCTTTTAAGTGTGATGACAAACAATGAATTATGTTTCTAATTTGTCTGATAATTATCTCATAATCACCAAATACTTTTAAATTTTTAACTTTAAGATCAATGGCTTTTCTTAGGCCCTAGACTAGAGCTTCATACTCAGTTGTGTTATTAGTACATTCAAACTCTAGTCAATAAGAGAGAAATTGTTTGTTCTTTTCACGATCAATCAGGACAAAACCCGCTCCAGATCCCTCTTTTGTTTTGGAACCATCAAAATATAATAACCAAAATCTATCTTCTAGATCTACAGGATTAGTATTGCTTTCTAAGTGAGAAACTAAGTTAACTATATTAAAATCAATATTATCAGTCTATGAAAAATGAAGGATTTCAGACTGTGTGTCTAACTCGTGACCGGTTTCTGCATTTTGATAATTTCTAGGTTCAAGTTCTATAAAGTATTTACCTAATACGGAAGATGAGAAGTTTTTAGGTTCATTTTTCCCTTCCAATTGAGTTACATTGTGTTTCATGTGTGGTTCCCTCATCACCTTGATCTTATTTTGACTGTTCTTATGTTGTAGACACAAGTGTGACCAATCAATTGTGAAGTACCCATTCAGTTTTGCAGACCAATCCCTGCTTAATATCAAACCATATGCCTCGGGTATGTCTACCACCATGATGTCTATAAACTGGCAGACCCTTTCATATGCAGATAAACGAATCAACACATTTTTCATTTCTCCTATTACCTTGACTCCAGATCTATCTAACTGAATGATCTTACATGAGGATGTTGTAGGTTGACCATTAATCCTTTTACATACTGAGAGTGGCATGACATTAGATGAAGCCCCAGAATCCACCAAACAATTATGCACATTATGATTGAAAATCTCAAAAGACAATAAGAATGACAATGTTTGCGATTTTGAATTCCCTCCAATGTTGGATTCATTAATCTTTATCAGATTGAATGCCATCCTAGGATCTACTAGGTTTAGGGTCGAAAGATTCCAGAAGCTTATTTCTTTGCTAGGGTAAATTACATAATTCAAATAAATAAATATTTGCTTTTGTTTTCTTGATTTCTTCTACTATGTCATACCCCATATCGTATTCTACTGGACCCTTCTTATTGCCTTCTATTTTACTCTCCACAATCTTTACATGCTTACTAACTGCTGAAACTTTATCTTTTGTAATGACCAAATCAGACTTAGGTGTTGTTTGGATATTACTGCTAGTCTTCTTCATACTTTATTGTATCTTCCTAATCTTAGGCAGTAATAAGCTTTCATCCGTTACTGGTCCTTTACTTCTGGTTGTAGCATTAACTGCTGAAAGTTGAATTTCCTCAATAGGATCCTCTTCATCTAATCCCAGTGTAGGTGCACAATCCCATAAGACCATCCTGGTTTCATGTGTTTCTTTTGGTTTATTTTTTCTTCTTCTTTCTCCTCAGGCTTTGTTATTTGAGCATCTAATATTTGATTCATAACTAGAGTCATTGAGGTAATCCATTGTGGACAACTCCTTTTAGAATGAGGTGGTTGAGATGTTCCACTTTCTTCTCTTTTCTTGAAATAAGGTTTCAACTGTTTCTTGGATGAACTAGGTTCTTTATCCTTTTCCAGATCTACAATCTTATTTGACAACTTTTGTACCATCTTAACTACATTTTCCAATTTAGTTGAGTGTTCTTCTTTAGGTTTGGTTAATGATAGAGTTTTTTTACCATTAAAATTCTTTACCTCATGTTTTGTAGTGTGTTTGTTTATGATGTCAAGTTTAGCTTCTACTTTATTGGCTTCCTCATAAGTTTCTGTTAAATAAGGATTTACTGCCCTTTTGCCAAACCTTGCTATGTTGGGACAGAGTGCTAAAGTGTAGTATTCTATCAAAGTTTCTTTAGCAAGATTTGTTGTAGCGCTGAAATTATTCAGATGAGAAGCAAACCTTTGGTTAAAATATTGCACCTTTTCTTTCCTATCCATCCTCAGAGATAACAATTATTTCATGAGAGTGGCAATGGTTTGTTGACTACCAAACTTGTTCTTAAACACCCTTACAAAAGCATTCCAATCTGTTATGGAATTTGCTTGTAAACCGAATACTAAGCAGATACTTTAGCTTCAAAAGTATGTGGAAAAATTATGCATACCACATCTTCGTGTTCAACTGCAAAAATTTCCAGAGCTAAGTAGAAACTTTACAGGTGGTCATCTATTGAAATTCCTTTTCCGGGATCAAACTTAGGTAAGGCCTCTTTAGGATTATGAGGCAAAGCATGTAAAGGAGGAGTCAGGTTGAGTGGTGTTCTAGCTCTCCAAGAACGTGGTGGATTGGGTTGATTAGAATTTGGGGGTACATTTCCAGCCATGATTCTATGAGGAGTCTGTGGTGGAGACTGAACAAGTGACTGTAATGGAAAATGGAAAACCGAGGAATCTAGTCCCAACTGATCAAGTGGCTGAAAAATATCTTATATGGAAAAACTTACTAACTCTTCGAAATTTCCCACCAAGATCAAATATTCAATGTAAGTAGGTACTCTCCTGGAAGCCTTTATTCTTGCTAATCCAGGGATTTATTTCAATCCTCCAAGCTTCTTTACATAAGACCTTGTATGTCTCCCTAAGTGGTTGAATACTTCAAATGGAATTGGGTAGAGGCGTTTTGGACCTTCTTCATCATATCATACTCTTTCTTTAGAAATGAAAGCTTCAGGAAATTTAGTTTCATAGCTATTACCAGTGGAATAGTTTCTAGTAAATGGATTTCCTCTGCTAGCCATGCACTGGAGGCCCTCTTTCTAGTGCCAAAACTGTTGATGCCTAGAAAAATCCTAGGTACTGACAGTACAGATTCTCCCCAATAACCGCTCCCAATTAGATTGTTTACTATTTGGAATGGGGAATCCGTCTAATTAGCGGCCCGGCTATCGTAGAATTAAAATAATGTTTTAATTCTGTTTTACTAGTTGCAGCCCAGTCCACCGTTTATGTAATTTTAAGTTTTAGGATGAAATGAAAGTTCCTAAACTAAATGAAAGTGATTAGGGATAAAAATCCTCAAAACGTGATGCATAGGTTCTTACCTCCCGTCTTATCCCTTTTGCTCCTCAATCACTTCTATGTTAAGAAAATCTACCATATTCTACTCTAATCTAATCTACCCTATCCCCAAGGGGAGCAAAGTTTATAATTAATTGAGTAATGTAATGTAATGTTGCTAGTGGAATCCTACAGGTAGTGGTTCAAATTCTACATACATAATTACAACATAAAATATAAATGAAGATAGCTCTGTTTAGTTAACACATTCATTACTCATTCATATGCACAATATGTCTCATAGAAATTCGAATCATTCATAAAAAAAAAGTAATTTAACAAATTAGAACGATATCATAGTTGTATAGTAGAATAAAACGAAAATAGTTCAGCATTTAGCATTCCACACAATCCATTTGGAAACTCATACAGTCCTTCCTCTAGAAAATTTTGGTTCTTTTTATTCTTAAAAGAAGTAGTTCTCATACAAATAACTTTAGCATCTATACGCTAGAAAAAGTCCCCTCTAAACTACCTTCTACTCCTATTTATACATGTTAATCATCACTTTTGGGCTACCCCTTCTTTTTAGGCTTCCTTAACTCTTCGACTTACAAAATTTTGTCTTTTAGTGTATTACACTGGGAAAATGAAAATAAAATATGAATATTACATAGGGTTCCAAATGGAGACAAAACAAATACCTAGGTGGGCCCAACTGATTTCCCAATGAAATTCCTCCATGCACGAGCTTCTTCATTGATAGCTCGATAGTCCACTGGCTCCAATAGTCGTGTAGTTACTTCATGCTTGGCTAGTTGATATTTGATCTCTTTCACCTTTGGTGAGGTCAACATCAAAAAATCATCTAGGAGATACTTATGAACTGAATCTTGCGCCACCCAAATTCTGATTACTTCCTCATTAATGCTTTCGATCTTCTGAATATTTTACTCGTCTATCTGCAACTTGTCCTAGATATTCTTCAAATGTTGTTATTTATTTGGAAATTCCTGAACACGTGTTTCTTTTGAATCTTGGCATCTATTATGTGTCGTGTACATTTTCTTGTAAAATTCCTTGAACTTTCTATAGTCTTTTCAATTGTCGTGCTCAATCTTACTTGTGCCTTCCTACTGAAATCTAAGAGTGCCAACTCCATATTCAATCCTCCTACTGTTTTTTAGGGCATGTTGTCGGGAAAAACTGAATTGGTTCCAATCCAAGTTAGCTGACTTTGCACCAGTTTTGTGACCTCTAACAATGCTTTCCTGAAATCCCACTAGTTATCTACTATTTCCTTCAGTCTGGCCTCTATTTGCTTAATCTTATATATTTCTTCTGTCAATTTTAATTGAACCTGGTGTATTTTCCTTTGCATTAAACATGCCTGACCACGGAAGGGAGTAATATCAGGTTGTTTTTCATTATCCGTCTTCAGTTGTTTCTCTAGCGAGATGTTATGTGTCTCCAGTTCTTCTACTCGCTTTCTAGCTGTGGAGTTCTATGTTTCTAGCTCTGAAATGTTGCTTTCAAGATCTTTCTTCTGTCCCTTGGCGATTGCAACTAAGAGTACTAGTGCATCCTTTATTATTCTTCCTTTTCCCTTTGTTATTCTTCTTCCTTTTTCCTTTGGGCCTTTTCAACTAATAATTTCTCAGCTTCTTGTACTAACCTTCGGGCCTCCTCTTCCTTCTTCTTGGCGGCTTCTTCTTTCTGTTTTCGTTGTTCAGTAGTGCAACTGCTTCTCCCTTTTCCTCTCGTAGTCATGATTTTCTTCTTGAACCTATTTTCCAAAGTGGTCATGTTACATGTATTTTGGTATGTCCCCTCCTTCTTATCAAAATAATGGGAGTATTCAATGTGTACCCCTACATATGTACAATATTTCAAAACCTTGTCCCAAAAGTCATTTCTGCAAAAACGTTTCTCCCCAAAATGGAAACTTTGTATATCTCTTACAAAATCAGGGGCACTCTTCACCTTAGTGAACTTATAACTACCAATGCAAAATGGCAGCGATGGGTAGACGACTTTCTTCATATCAAACAGGAATTTCCCGAACCCCTCTATGCACAATTGTCTTACTACCTCTTTGTGTATGACATAATATGTGGCGTATCTTTGCAGTAGTGAAGGAGCCTTGGATCCTCCATACAACCTCAAATACAAACCTTCCTTGGAGAAAAATTAATCTCCATATTCACTTACAGTCTCCATTGCTCCTTCGGACACGCAATTGCATTCTTTAGGAAAAATCAGCTCATACAATGGCAACAAAAAATCTTCACAGATGGTCTTGTAAAAATTGGGATACTTGTGTTCCCACAGGTTTTGATATGTGGAGTATACAAGATTCTTAGTGGGATCGCAATCACATTTTGACTTTGGGAATGAGTGCATGCATAAGATACATTCAATAAAAAAGGAGCTCATGTAAAACTCCGATTTCCTTTGAGTCAGACCTCCCAATGAAGCAACTATGCATGATGATAGGCTTTCTGCCACGATGTCTTCCCAGTTGAATATAGTTCCTTTCATGGCTACATAATATATCAGTGGTATCCAACTCATCTTATAGAAATTCCAGTTTTCTCGGCTGAAGATCTGATTTAAACATTAGGGATATTATTTGGTATGGGGTGCGCAAGTTGTTAGTCTCGTATTCTCCTGAAGGTTTCTGGTGAAACTGCTTCTCGGATATCATCATTCACTTAGCAAAGTCAAACTCATCTAAATCCAGCTCCCTTACCCATTTATCTGTCACATGGATCCAGGGTGCCGATAGCTTGAAAGCTTTGTCTATACAGGCGGGGTTGAAAGAAGCAAAATCCTTTTTATCTATTTTTGATATGATCATAGTAGTTGCATCTACCTGAGATAGGATCCATCTGATCACCTCGACAAAAGGGAAAATGTTGGGGCGTGTAGCTACTTTTGTGATAGCATTTTTGTTGTGTTCATATACAATGGTATATCTTCTAAGCTTGCATATAGAATGGTTCGGTCTTTGATCATGTGGTAAATCTGCCCCCATTTGAATTCTGGTTCAACTCTCGTGATGACTTTCGTATCCTTGTAAATAATATCCATTCTGGGTATAATCTCCATGTCTAAGTCCTCTCTTATGGCCTTATATTTCCTTTTTCCTTTCTTTGGCATGGTGTTGTATGAGGATTAAGGTTGTAACACAAACATACCAAAAAATGACTTAGAGCATGCATTCATCATTAATAGAAAACAACTATTATTAATATGCAAGATATTGAATGAAGCAAAGACAACAAAACACAAGATCGCATTCAGTGTTGAACAAGATGGAGAGCAATAAAACTATATTTACCGACTCATCTTTGAACATCTCAAATGGCCATGTAATGTAAAGAAAAGGTTATCCAGCTACTTCAAGCATGGTAAGATGTACATTAGGTCAAAATTGGATTAGTTAAAACACAGGCTCCACATGCTATCATGGGATTTAGACCCTAGTTTTGCACATTGCATAACTGGGTTTACTTATAGCATTGACCCAAACATTCTGCTTCAAACATGAATACATAGGGACTTCTCCTCTTAGAAGCACATGAAAACCTCGACGGTAGCTTTGCAACCCTGAAATCAAAGGCAACTCAAACCTTAAATGGTCTCAACAACCTGAGGAAACCTCTTAAAAACCCCGTGCCATCCTTAATGGTATCCTCCCCTATCATTGCACATCAATATAAACCAGAGGAGGCGCAGTCGACGAAATGCTTGATTGGTCGAAACCTCACCAACGAAATTCCAACAGTTTGAGATACCAACGTACATGGCCTGAGCGACAATGACAAATGGTGCGGAGCAGGTAAAAAAACACATCAAGGCTAACAAACTAGGTCACAAAGTCAGGGATGCTAGGGATTCTGGCATGACTCGACTTGGGGAAAAACCTCCAAAGGTCAGTGAGCCCAAAAATGAAGCCTTATGAGGTTGGGGAAGAGACTTTAAACCATTATGGCACAGGAAAAACCCTAACCCTGTAAACGCTAAAAACCCCTAAAACGTCATTTTACCAAACTATTCTTAGCAAAAAAAACCATGATGAGGTTGGAAACCTACCTAGAAAATGGTGGCGTGAATGCTGGTGAGAAGCTTGGCTCAAAACAGTGTGTGGAAGGTCCAGGTGGCAGTCATCAGTTAGGGTGCTCCAAATGGGATGCGATAATAATCCATAAAAAACTCCCATAGCTTATAAATAGGGAAAACATGACAAGATTCATTAATGTAGTCACTGGGTAATTTATGGCCCTCGGGTGACATTGTTTGGCACCAAGATTATAAGCCCCATCGGCACTTTACCGAATCGGTGAGAAAAACCAAGCTTCCCTCGACCATGTTTGTTGAACTCACAAAGTAGTTCCAATGTTATCGAATAGAACTTGACAATTCCCGTAGACAGTAAGACTATCGACAAGATATTCAAAACCTCCATTGGCGATGAAAGACAAGACAAGCCGTGACAACGTCAACTCCAAAACTAGAGTTCTTCCGATACTATCGCGGAGAATCATTAAAAATGTTATGTATCTAATATTACAAGCAATTATTTTAGTATTAATGTAGTATTAATTAAAACATAGGATCACACCCTTTCAGTGAAACAATGTATTTTGACCTATAAAAGGTCTTCTCATCATTGTAATTAAATCATCATTCAGTATTCAATTTTACTATGGTTAATTTCTAGAATTCATGTGGGTTTTAGAGTTTTAGTTCGGTTCAAGTGGTATTAGAGCAAGAAAGAGAGGGAAAAATAATGAATAAAAAAAACATAAGTTAAAAAGAAAAGTTAAAAAAAGAAAAGATAAAGTAAAACAAGCACATGGTTTTGCTTTTAAAGTAAAACAAACACATGGTTTTGCTTTCCAGCTTCAATTGGGTTTTACTTTGATTTGAATTATTATAATATATTTATAATAGTTCAATTTTTTGTTTTATTATATAAAATAATAAAATAAATATTTTATTATATAATAATTAATTATTATTCCTTAAACCTCACCATTCTTAATAAAATGAAATTCCTCCTTGCACAAGAAAAATGGCAGAAATGAATGAAATTAAAGAGAGAATGGAGAAATTAGAGCTTACCCAAGCCCAAGGTTCTAAAAATATTGAGGTTTTACACTCAAGAGTCAACCAAATCGAAGGAGAACTACACAAAAGCAAAATCGAATTATCAGAGACTGTAAAAAAAGAAGTCAACGAAGTAGTATCTTGGGAGATGGAAGGTGTAAAAAGAAACATCACAGTATTGTTTGAAGATAGGTTAAGTAAACTTGAGCATCATTTGGAAAACACAATTACTACATTAGTGTGCAATATGTCAAAGGAATACCAACCATCCTCAAATTCAAGGCATCATAAGACAATTCCTCCCAAAAGAGGAAGTCGACAAGAAGAGTTCGATCATGATCTCTCTCCAAATCATAAGCAGTCACTTTCTCCTCCAAAAAGGAATGGATATCAAATGAAACCCAAGTTAGAATTGTCAAAATTCAATGGAGACACAAAATAGAGCATGGCGTGGATCAACAAGGCAGAAGAATTTTTTTCCATACACAATATCACAGCTGACGAGGAAATGATAAAATATGCCTCTATGCAACTAGAAGAGAGGGATTACAACTGGTACATGTGGTGGAAGGTTACAAAACAAGAAACTAAGTGCAAGTGGAGAACATTCAAAAATTATTTCTTTAAGAGGTTTGAAGACTTAAAAGAAAAAGACTTCTTCGCAAAACTTACCAAACTGTAGCAAAAAGGCGATGTCGATGAATACACCGATGAATGGGAAGCCCTAGCGACACATGTTCCAGAACTCACAGATATTCAACGCCTCCAGACTTATATGTATGGACTAAAACCCTATATAAGAGATGAACTAGAGATACTAAATGTATTAACCTTGGACAAGGCGAGATGCAAGGCAAAAATCATTGAAGAAAAATTAAAAAAGGCGTGGAACAAAAACCATGACAAAGATAGAATTTCTATTCCAAATACCGAAAAAAACACCAAATACCAGCCACCACATTCAAGGAATGACAACAAAACCATCTTAGAAGCCCAATGGATGAAAGAAGGAAAGTGTAAGTATTGTAGAGAGAAGTGGGACCCAAGACACAAATGTTTAAAAAAAGAGACCACCAAGAACTTATATCAATGTGAAGCAGAAGAAGAAGACAAGTCAGATAGTGATGAATCCGACATAGAAGAAACATGTGACATTGAAAATCCCTTGTCATATTCAGAAGATGAAGAAACTCCAAAAATATCAATTGCAGCCATAATAGGAATACACCAACCACAAACATTAAAATTAAAAGGGAATATAAAAAATAACAATGTTGTAGTTCTATTCAACACAGGAAGCACCCATAAATTCATCAATGTAAGTGTTGCAAAGAGGCTTAACCTTTTCATATATATCTAGTACCCAACATGAAAGTAATGGTAGCAGATGGAAAGAAGATTGAAAAAGTAGGGAAATGCCACAAAGTTAAGCGGCAAATACAAGACTATAACCTTGAGTTAGAATTTTATGCAGTGCCCTTAGGAGGAGTTGATGCAGTATTAGGAATTTAGTGGTTGCAAACAATAGGTACCTACTCAACAAATCACCAAGAACACTTTATAAAGTTTAAATGGCAAGGAGAAAGATATAAATTATATGGGTTCCAACCCCCTCGCACGCGAACTGTGTCATCCCACAAAATGGAGAAGCTAATTCGAAAAGGAGCACCATCATATGTCGTACAATTCCAGGAGAGGGAATTATTAACTTCAGAAGTAGTTAAACAAGATCATCCAAATATCCAAGGATTAATCCAAAAATACAAAAAAGTATTCGAAGACCTCCCCATGGAGTTACCACCAGAAAGGAAGATCGATCATGTCATCAAAATCAAGTCAGGATCCAGCCCTGTCAATATTAAACCCTATAGGTATCCACACCACCATAAGATAGAGATTGAAAGGTTAATCCATGATTTATTGAAATGTGGAGTGATTACAGAAAGTTGAAGTCCCTATGCTGCACCAGTAGTACTGGTATGAAAGAAGGATGGATCATTTAGGCTATGCATCGATTACATCGGACTAAACAAAATAACTATTAAAGACAAATTCCCCATTCCATTTATCGATGAAATGTTGGACGAAATGCATGGCGCAAGGTACTTTCAAAATTAGACTGAAGGTCAGGATATTACCAAATCAGAGTAAGGCTAGAAGATGTGGAGAAGACAGCTTTCCGAACCCATGAGGGACATTATGAATTTAAGGTAATTCCTTTTGGGATAACTAATGCCCCAACAACATTTCAAGCAACCATGAATAACCTATTCCAGTCATTCCTAAGGAATTTTGTATTAGTGTTTTTCGATGACATCCTTATATACAGTAAGACATGGAAGGATCATCTCACACACCTAGAACAACTGCTCTCTATTTTAAAAGAAAATCAGTTCTACGGCAAGATGTCCAAATGCACATTTGGTAAATAATAAGTGAGCTATCTTGGACACGTAATATCTAAAGAAGGAGTCAAGGTTGATCCAGAAAAAATCAAATCCATCACAAAATGGCCCAACCCTACTAACATCTCCAAGTTAAGAGGATTCATTGGGCTAACGGGATACTACAGAAGATTCATTAGGAATTATGTGCACAGAACTACACCCTTATCCAACCTTCTAAAAAAGAATGCATTCCATTGGAACGAAGAGGCGAAAAAATGTTTTGAAGCCTTAAAAGGAATTATGTCCTCCACACCTGTATTAGCTACCCCATACTTCTCCAAACCATTCGTGATAGAATGTGACGCTTCAGGTTATGGGTTGGGAGCAGTACTAATGCAATATGAACACCCGATAGCTTTTGAGAGCAGGAAACAAGCGAGAACAATTGAAGTCTACATATTATAAGGAAATGATGGAAATTATGCAGGCATTGGTAAAGTGGTGATAATACCTCTTATGGAGAAAATTCATGATCCGCACAAACCATAATATTCTTCAATACCTACTTCAACAGAAAATGTTGTCCACAGAACAACAGAAATGGATAGAAAAAATCGTTGCTTTCGACATGGAAATAATACACAAAAAAGGGAAGGAAAATGTAGTCACAGATGCACTCTCCAGAAAAGATGAGGATATTACCTCTTACTCCATCTCAGTTGCAATTCCAGAATGGCTGAATGAAATACGAAGTGAATACGCCAAGGACCCAAAAACAAGCACTATAATTAACAACTCCAACCGTGACCCCAAGTTTGAATGGAAAAACAATATTCTTTGGTATAAGGGGAGGATTTATTTCAAGTCAAACTCTAAATTCAAGGTTAAAGTAATAAAATAATCCCATGATTCACCAGCCACTAGACATGTAGGGTTCTTCAAATCTCATTATAATGCAAGAAGGTCATTTTTTGGAAGGGAATACAGAAAGATATCCAACAATATGTGGCAGAATGTGACAATTGCCAGAGAAACAAAAGTGAAAATGTTTTAACCCCAAGGTTACTCCAACCCCTACACATTCCAAACCAGAAATGGGAAGAGATATCAATGGATTTCATCGATGGGTTACCTCTGTCAGAAGGAAAGGAAAATATCCTTGTAGTGGTCGATCGATTAACCAAATTTTCTCACTTCATGGCAATAAAAAAAACAGACACGGCAAACCAAATTGCAGAAGTATTTTGCAAAAATGTCTACAAATTGCACAGCTTCCCAAAAGTCATCATCAGTGACAGAGATGCAAAATTTAATGGAAAATTTTGGAGGGAATTCTTTAAACAAATGGGTACATCACTCAATATGAGCTCAGCTTACCACCCCCAAACAGATGGTCAGACTGAAGTCATAAATAAATGCTTAGAAGCATATCTACATTTTTTCGTAACAGATAAACAAAACCATTGGTCTCAATGGTTACACTTAGCAGAATGGTGGTACAATTCAACATACCACACCTCCGCAAAAATAACCCCTTTCCAAGAGTTATATGGGTATGAACCTCCAAATTGGAAGGTGTTAGTTCTGAACGACACTAATGTTCCAGAAGTAAGGAACCAACTAGAGAAATCCCAAAAAACAATTGAATTACTCAAGGACAACTTAATCATGGCACATAATCGCATGAAGCAACAAGCAGATCAATGTAGAACCGAAAGAAAATTTGAAGTAGGAGACTGGGCATTCGCAAGACTCCAACCCTATAAACAGGTATCCCTTAAAAGTGGAGGGAAACACAAGTTGGCCCCAAAGTTCTATGGACGGTACCAGATTATCCAAAAGATTAGTCAAGTGGCATATAAATTATAGTAACCTGATAAAAGTCGTATCCACAATGTCTTCCATGTATCATGTCTCAAAAAATTGTTGGGTAAACATCAAACAGTACAAACAATACTTCCTATGTTAGATGACGAAGGAAGGGTCATTTGGGAACTCGAGGCAATCATTGCAATCCGAGAAAGAAAACTCTGTTCTAGAACACTCAAGGAATATCTCGTTAACTGGAATAATTTTCCAGATGAAGACGCATCATGGGAGACAAAATAGTTTCGTCAACAATACCCTTCCTTACCCTTGCTTTGAGGACAAAGCATTCTAAAATATAGCGGCAATATTATGTATCTAATATTATGAGCAATTATTTTAATATTAATGTAGTATTAATTAAAACATAGGATCACACCCTTTCAGTGAAATGGTGTATTTTGACCTATAAAAGGTCTTCTCATCATTGTAATTAAANTTCTGGAATTCATGTGGGTTTCAGAGTTTTAGTCTGCTTCAAAAAACTCCTGCAAAAACATCATCGACAAAAAGAAAACGGAAATCTCATTGGTTTCAAACAGTCATACCAGCAAAACATATCGGCATGAAAACATGAGTCACACCGATGATATCGGCACAAATTTATGTAGAAATCCACATAAATATACGTCGACAAAATCATAAAGAAATCCCAATGAGAGGCTTTTGGATATGAAATATAAAATCCCTCCAATCAAATCGGCTCAACTTCTTTAGTTTACTCGATGTCGTCGGTGCCAATTAATGAGATCTCCTGCAAAAGCCCTGATCAAATCTATTGGTAAGGAAAAAATCACCTCACCGATAATGTCGGCTCCAAATATCGAGTTTCACTGACGTATCGATAAACTCAACAAAAAATTTCTGAAACTCAAAAGCATAAACAAAAATTGGATGATAAGCATGAGTTTTTTCGACGTGTCGGTCAGACTTGATGAGTTCAACCGACACATCAGGTGAAAAACTTGAGTTCTAACTTTTGACAAAGAGGGCTTTCTAACTTTTTTGAAAATAAACTAAGTCATGGAAAGGATTCTTAGAGGGAAAAAGTAGTTTAGGAAATTTTAAAAGCTAAAATTCTAAGGAGGGGCCCTAAAATCATAAAAATTTTGGGGTAGGGGTTGCAGCAACAACACAACCCCTATTCTAAAGATTGTTGATCCATATAAAGATTTTGTTGTATGTACGAACACATGAAAATAAGGTTTAGTTGGAGTACCAATTCAAGAAATTTATGTTGTATCCTATGAGTGTAGGAAGCTAAAGGAACATGAAAGGAATTATCCTACTCATGATCTAGAGTTAGTTGCTATCATTCATGCACCTAAAATGTGACGACACTATCTCATAGGAAGGATATTTTTGTTAATGTCTAATAATATAAGTTTAAAATACTTATTCGATCAACATAATCTTAATGCTAGATAGCTAGGTGGTTATCATTCATAAGCGAATATGATTTTGAAATAAAACATATAAAATAAAAAGAGAATAAGGTGTAAAATGCTCTAAGTCATCATGCAAATATTCTAAATACAACTGGAAGAAGTAGATGAGAAACATATTTAGAGGATAAGATTAAAAATGCAAAAAAAATTGATTAAGATTACCATAAATTAAAAGAGAAGACAATAGAAAATGAAGTAAATCGAGTTGAAACAGATTTTAGTCTGAATAAAAAAGGGTTATTATTACACAAAATAAGATTATATATACCTAATTCAGAAGAAATTAAATTAATTATTATGGATAAATTACATAAAAGACCTTATTAAGGACATCCTGGATATCAGAAAATGATTACCATGACAAGGAAGGATTTCTTTTGGCCTAACATGGAAAATGAAGTAGCATAATTTTTAGCTTGATGAATTGAATGTCAAAAGGTAAAATTTGAACATCAGAATCCTATCGGATTCTTACAGCCATTACCTATTTTAGAATGAATATGAGAAATTATCAGTATGGATTTTTATAACTGGGTTACCTAAAAATGTTAAGCAAAATGACTCAATCATGGTTGTGGTAGATAAAATTAGTAAAGCAACCCATTTAATCCCATTAAAATCTACATATAAAGCTATTAATATTGCTGATATTTTTATGAAGGAAATTTTTCATATTTCATGGTGTACCTAAAATAATAATTTCGGAAAGAGATGAAAAATTTGCGGGAATTTTTTCGAAAGATTTATTTAAAGGCTTAGGCACGCAATTAAATTTTAGTACTGCATATCATCCTCAAAGCGATAGACAAACATAAATCATAAATCGGGTATTGGAATACATGTTTAGAATGTATGTAATGGATAGACCAGGAAAGTGGGAAGATTATTTGCATCTTGTAGATATTGCATATAATAATCATTTTCAAGATTAAGCTAGATTAAGTCAATTTGAGATACTGTATGGATGAAAGTGTAATACTCCAATTTCTTGGAGTATCCCCATCGATATACTAATGATAGGACCTCAAATATTGAAAGATATGGAACTAATAGTGAAACTTGTACAACATAACTTTAAGGTTTCCCAAGATAGGAAAAAGAGTTATATCAGCTTAAAAAGAACTCCACGAGAGTTCCAGGTAGGATATCATGTTTATGTAAAGGTGAAACCCAGAAAAAATTCCCTAAGATTGGAAAAATACTCAAAATTGGCGCCCAAGTATTGTGGACCATTTGAAATTTAAGAAAAAAATGGACCGGTGGCATATCATTTAGCATTACCACCTACACTTAAAGTACATAATGTTTTCCACATTTAAATTTTAAAGAAATATGTTCATGATGTTATTCATGTGATTGACTAGAATGTTATATAGGTGGAACCTAAAGGAGAATTTCAAGTGGAACTAAAACATATTCTCGACAGGAGAGAAATTTTACTCTAAAACTGTACCATCATACAAGTCAAGGTGCAATGGAAGCACCTTAGTCTAGAGGAGTCCACTTGGGAATTGGAACGTATTATGTGGGAAGCATATTGTTATACATCTGAATGGCACCTCTCCGTCTGAGTGCCAACATCCCTCATGTTGGCACACAAAAGGACATCTATGGATAGAGGTTTGCCCAAAACACTATAGATTGGCTTATTATACAATACATTCTTCCTCCATCCAGCTGGTTACTTTGCCATTTTGCTATGTTAAGTTGTATTCGCGACTCTCCATATATGCAACTCGTGGATCATTCGCGAGTGTCGGTTGTTGCAAGTCATGAATGGATGTATTCACGGGTTGCTCTTATAGAAACTCACGGATCATTCGTGGGTTGTCCTTCTCCATACCCACGAATATGTCCCTTAAGATTTAAAAATAAAAACACACGATGATTTGAGATTAGTTAAGCATTGTTACCTTAATCACCTTAACTGTCTCAACCTCCTCAACCTTCGAAACTACCTTATTTTCTTCATATAAATACAGGCCTTGGGGAGGGTGTTGGACATAGTCTTTGGAGAGCAAAGTCATGCTGGTGGATTTTATACAGAAGTCTTTGGAGCAGTGGAACTCAGAATCCTTTGGTTGCAGAAGAGTCCTTGTCTCATGCGTTGGGTTGTAATTTGAACTCTTTCCATTGTTGATAATAAAGAGAATCCTTCTTCCATATCTGTTTCATGTATCTTGGTTTGATAAATGTTTATGTTTTTGAATTATATATATGATTTATCTAACTTGCTTATATATATATGAATCATATTGTATCTGGAAGATTGTTTCTTGATAGGTGAAGGAGAAAGCATCCCTGAAGACTTTAGAGGAGAAGCAGAATGAAAGAGAACAAGCAAGGATCGACCTTCGTTAATCAAGTAAGTCTTTCTCATCCTCCTATTTCCTTTACTGCACTCTAGAATCAATTGTCTGCAAGTTGATTGAGTATGTTGTTAACCCCAGACCTATGGTTATTAGGTGTATAATCCCGTACAACAGAACTGGCGACTCTACTGGGGAGCCCAGACTGCTGTAGGTTGTTTCTGTCCCCCTGACCAGTTTTTGCTTGGAATTCTGTGTGTGATCTTGTATCCTGGTTCATACTTACCTCAGTATTTGAAAGTCTTTTGGATTTTTCTTTGTGTTTGAGAAAAAAATTATACCCATTCGCGAGTTGTTCTTTTGAACGGTCGCGAATACAAGTTTGCATTCGCGGGTTACTGGACTGGACAGTCATTGATCATCCATGGGTTGCACTTATAGTCAGTCGCAAATATGCCTGGAAGTAGGTATTTTTAAGTTAAAGTTTGCTTGTTCTTTTCTTTGTATAATCCCTGTTTTCTGAGTGTATTTTCCTTATGAATGCTGGGTAGCTTGTCCGAATACCTTAGGTGATCACACTTTGTGCTTTTTCGAAAGCCCTTGAGTCTCTTTTTCTTGGACTATTTACTGTTTGCATACTGAAGTATTTTGGCCTGTTTGGGTTATGGGTTAAGGTGTCTTTGTCCATATCAGTGATCAGGGTCTTGGGCTCTGTTTTTTCCAGTCTTTCTTCTGACAGTGGCTGGTTGTCACTTGCCTTTGTAAGTCTACAGTGATTTTTGTCATTGTTTGCACCCAAGCTAGGGTTCCTAGCCTTCCTTTGTTGGTGGTATTTTGGTTTTGTCAGCCTGTTTGCTTTAGTTTGATGCTTTTATACTGTTTATTTGATTCAAGTTTGCTCAAGTATAGTGCATTGTAGATGCATAGTAGAATTTTGAGTATTTTTAAAAGTGAAAAAAAACATTGTTAAACTTTTGCATTTTGTTTTTTGCATCAGTAGTGTTTATTTCAATTTAAAAATATTATCTCAAAAACTACAAAAAATATAGGCTTAGTTTCTCTTATCGCTGCTTTCAGTTCATCAATATCTATTTGCAAAAAAAAAAAAAAAATTTGTTTTTAGAATGGTAATTTTGCTTTGAATACACCTTTACTTTAATTTATTTCTTATTTGAGTCAAAAACACCATAAAGTATACCACTCGATTTCCTCTTGAGTAAATAACAACCCTTTAAAATGAACGCATAAATTAAAATTTACTAGTAAGTTTTGTTTTTAGGGGCCTTTCACCTACTAGCTTAGGCTAGACTTGTGGGCTATGAAGTGTAAACTTCCCACAAGTTATAAAACTCAGACGTAGTGGACCTTTCTTTAGGTAAATCCTTGAATTTATCGACTGTATCTAGGAATCTCCTCTCAAACGGGAGTTAAGCACTAGGCCGCGTGGAGGCTTGGACAGAGGAGATAACCCTCCGAATCCTTGTCAAAGCGTAATTCAGGACTTTTGCGCATCTGGGGATTCTGTCCTAGACAGAGTTTCGGGCTCAGATACCCTGCCCATGCGTATGAGTTCGGCTTGCGACTGTCCCCCCAGACTGTTGATATTGCCAAGGTAGCCTTTAGTCTCTTGTCTTTTAGGGTTCATACCTAGGTAAACCGGAAGGTTATTTCTGGTTCACCTTGAACGGGCTTGGAAGGTAACCCTTGTTGAAAGTGTAGGAGGGCGGTTGGGTGATTCCTCCGCTTGTGCCTAAGAACCACTTCAAGGACGCCAAGTAATCGTTCATCAGCTTTCTTCGGGAAAGTATATCTTTTACCCTGGTTTGATTGCTTGAGACTTTAGGAATTTTATAGTGTATGCTCTGTGGTTTTTCCTGTGTTTAGTTGGCCTTAGGGTGTGATTTGTTAAATTTTTAATTCTAGAGGACCAACCTCCTAGAAGGTCAAGAAGGTTGAGAAACCTTCCTCCTCTCACCACATTGGAGCCTCCACCTCTACCTCAAAGGTGGAGATTAGACACAGACGGTTCATTTGAACCTGTAGGAATAAGTGAAGTTCTTGGTGAACCAGAACTCATTGCTAACCATTTTGATCTTGATATAGTCGAGATAGAAGAATTGCAGACTGACGAGTTTGCAAGAAACTTTAACACCCCCTTAACTGATTTAAACGATTCTGTGATCGTTCAGGTTAGACCTTTTGATTCACCAGTATTAGGTGTACCTGTGGGTAGAATCATGTCTTCTGTGGAAGAAAGTCCTTTTGTGTTCACCTCAACCCTTCCGGTTGAAGGGTTACTACCTCCCCCGGTAAGTGCCCCTATATCTAGTTTACCTTCTACACCTTTGACTCCAGCGAGCTGGGTGGTTCAACCATCGGTTCACTCAAACCTAGGAGGTACTTCTGGTGACATGGTTACTGGGATCCCCAGTATACCTACCATTCCTTCTTCCTTTCCCTATACTACCCAGAGTGGTCCGGTAGGATCCTCGGCATATGTCCAAGGATTTCCTTGGAATGGGGGGCACATTCCCCCATCCAGTCCATACGTAGGTTCATCTCCTTCCTATGTAGGAGTGTATTTTGGGAGCAACACCTCTTATGGGCAGAGCTTCCAAACCCCTATTTCAGTTCCATACACGAGCTCTCCCTTTTCGTTGTTTAGCGGAGGGATACCTGCTCCTATCTTTCAGACCCCTACTTCTATGGGGACGGCTCAAACTTCTTACATTGCACCTCCCACACACAATCCTGTGGCTTACTGATGGAATCCGTTTCAGGGAAACCTTCCCACTTCACAACCGGTGTCAGGGGGCAACCCCACTTTTACCCATGGGCATTCGGGGACAGGTCCCTCAAATCCCCAAGTTGGCACATTTACTACCCCGGTTCGGCCCAAACTTCCTTTCCTGGCAACCCTAAACTTGCCAGATTTGTCAAAATCGATGAATGACCCGGTGAGGCATGACCCCTTGTGGCCGCCTGTTCCCACCAAATTGCCATCGGACATCCCTAAGTTCGAAGGTAAAACTGGTGAAGATCCTGGGGCTCATGCCACCACCTTCCATTTATGGTGTTCTTCAAATTCCCTGAATGAAGATTCAGTGAGGTTGAGGCTGTTCCAGAGGACCTTGACAGGTACTACGGCAAAATGGTATATTGAACTACCTTCTACTGCTTTCAGTAGTTTTTGGGACTTGGCTAGTGATTTTCTTAGCCACTTTCAGCTTCCAGTCCGATATGATTTCGGAACGGACTTTTTGTCTACTTTTAGACAAAACAAGGCTACCCACATCTCAGATCATATCCAAGAGTGGAGGAGGTGAAAGAGCCTTATCAAAGCCACCATTCCTCTTGAGTGTCTGTTAGAGTGGTTCCTTAAATCATTGTTGCCATACATATCTAAGGATGTTTCCACATCAGGAGTAACGAATGAAGAAGAAGCCATACTCAAGGCCCAGCAACTGGATTTGATTTATTCACAATATGGGATCTTATATGAGATCATCCATGAGGCATCGAGGCCTTTGCACGAGGCAGAGAAGCCTAAGCCTGGACCCCATGCCGATGGTGTGGTTGGATCCGTTAACTCTCCCACCATAGAGTCTTTGACTAAACAACTTCACCAGTTGTCTGTTAAACAGTCTACGGCGGAGGCAACAAAGGCTTCCCCCTCCCCCAAGAGTGCAAATGTTTTTGCACAAACCTCTCAGAAGGGCAATCAGCAGCCCGGCGGGAAGAAAAAGAAAGGTAAGAAGGGAGAGGGAAACCAAAACAAGCCAAATCCCACAAACAATGCTGATGGGGGAAAAAAAGAAAAGAAGAAGGTCAAGTTCCCTTGTAAGTTGTGCCAAGAGGACCACCTTACTCACCTTTTTCCCCTTATGGATCAAGCCCAGAAGCTTCTTAAAGCTCAACAACCGACTATCCTGAAGGATCCTTTTCCCCAAGGACAGAACACTGCTTCAGCTTCTAACGTAGCAGGGGGCACTCAAACTTCCCCTAACCCAAACTATATCAACATGGTTAGATCTTTGACTTTGTTGCAGACAAGGAACAAAAATTATGAGACTGAGACTTCTGAGAAGGGTAAAGCTGTAGGTGAAACTTCGAACCCTCTCACGATAGAGAAACCTGCTGAAACTATGCCGAAGATACCGTAAGGTGTCTTCAAGAAGACCTTGCATAACCCTAACACTAGGGATGCTTCAAACTACTCCGTGGTTGAAGACTTAGCTCAAACCCCTTGTGCAATGTCAGCTTTAGAGGTGTTACAGAGTTGTCCCACTCAGCGGGATTCCCTCTTAGCAGCTTTAGTCAGCATGGACTCTTCGATTCTTATGGCGAAATTTCATTTGTCTAATGTTAAAATTCGCCTCCCTTACCATGTAGCCCTATCAATAGATGTCATTCATGGTGGTAAGACCATTGGAAGGGCAGTTGTTGACAAGGGGGCCTCTACATGTGTTATGTCCTTGACCTGTTCGAAAGCTCTTGGATCCCTAGAGCTGGTCCCATCAAACACTTTGCTTACTGCTTTTGATGGAAGATCCTTCCGTCCGCATGGTATCCTACTAGCTTTCGAGATTAAGTTGGCAGGAAAAGCAGTGTCTGTTGAAGTAGAAGTGATTGATGCTCCTTTGGACTACAATCTGCTTCTGGGAAGGAGTTGGACTTATGCTATGTCCGCTATTGCATCGGCTGTTCTTCGTGTAGTGGTTTTCCCACATGAGGGAAAGTTGGTTACTATTGATCAACTTGATTTTACCCGAAGAGGCCATTTAGAGTCTAATGAGTCCGCTGTGCCATTGGTTGATCAGGTCAAACCTGCTACACAGAGCTTGGGGGCTGGAATGTACACATTACTGATGGGCACATTTGATCTTCCAGCCCCGGTTAATTAAATTGGTTCTACTAGTGTGGGGAAGTCCATCGCTACGGTTGTCGATAGGACTAATCCTTGGGTCCTCCCAACTCCCCATGAACTGGAAGTGCCCTTATCGACAATGGAGGTGGCTTATCAAGCTATCACTCAAGCTACTGCTGATCCCATTCCAGATCCTCTAACAATCTCAGACGATCTGGAAGAAGTCTATTTTCCTGCATGGGCGAAAAACTCTTCACATTCTATAGATTGATTAGACACAGTTCTACCTTCCGATGAAGCTATTCTGGAAGCCATGAGTGGACGTGATAAGATTTGTGAGGATCTTCATCATCGATCCTATTTTATTCCAGAACTAAGCAGGATAGAAAACCAAGAGTTTCACATGAGACTGTCAGAAGATGTTGATATACCTCTAAACCCTTTGCCTAGGGAAGGAGTGTTTGTCGAGGGGAATATGGAAAACATTTCCACCACTATACCTATTAACATCTCTGTGAACCCAGACATCGTGGAAAACATCTATATAGGTGCAAACTGCTCTCTCGAGGAGATTGCCATCTATACTGCCCTTTTTAAGGAATTCCACGATATCTTTGCCTGGTCATATGAGGAGATGCCAGGCATAGATCCATCTATTGTTGAACATGAAATATGAACCTATCTTGATGCCAAGCCAGTTCAACAAAAATTAAGACCCGTGAACCCGCGTAAAGCGGTGGCTGTGAAGGCAGAAGTTGAAAAGCTGTTGAAAGATGGTTTCATATATCCCATAGCTTTGACTGAATGGGTGTCCAACCCTGTTCCTGTTGATAAAAAGAAAGGGATATTTGCATTTGTACAGACTTTAGAGACCTCAATAAATCCTGTCCTAAGTACAACTACCCCACACCATTTATTGACCAGATCATAGATGCATGTGTGGGAAGTGAGGTGTTTTAGTTTATGGATGGTTTCTCCAGCTACAATCAAATCCAAATTAAACTGGAAGACCAACATAAAAATGCTTTCATTTGTCCTTGGGGTACATTCGCGTATAAGAAAATGCCATTTGGATTGAAAAATGATGGGGCTACCTTTCAACTGGCTATGAACTTTGCTTTTCATGACATAAAAGCCATTGTCGAACCATACCTTGATGATCTTCCCGCACATTCTCGCAAGAGGATACAACATCCAGATCATTTACGGTTAATATTTGAGAGATGCAGATATTATAAAATTTGCTTGAATCCCCACAAGTGTGTATTCTGCGTCAAGTCAAGAAGATTACCCGGATTCATTGTCTCTGGTAGAGGCATCCAGGTGGATCCATTGAAAGTTGAGGCCATTGTAAATCTGCCTCCTCCTCGTTCTCTCAGGCAACTTCAAATCCTACAAGGAAAGTCTAACTTTCTTCGATGTTTTATTGTTAATTATGCCAATATCACTAAAGGTTTCATGTGCTTACTCAAACAAGACACTCCATTTGTATGGGATGAAACCGCACAACTCGCGTTTGAGGCATTGAAAAAAGCTTTGCTGTCGGCACCTTTATTACGTCCACCAGATTATTCTAGGGATTTCATATTATATATGGCCACGTCAGAGTCGACCATTGGGGTAGTACTAGTCCAGGAGGACGATAAGCTCGTTGAGCATGTCGTTTATTATCTTAGCCGTGCTTTGGCCGGACCTGAGCTTAGATACTCCCACGTCGAGATATTAGCCTTAGCACCTGTCTATGCTGTGCAGAGATTACGTCACTACATTTTACTGAGGACCACGACAGTAGTGGCAGATGTGAATCCGTTCCAATATGTTTTATCCCTACGGATTGTTGGGGGGAAATTTAACAAATGGATAGTCATTCTCCAGGAGTTTGACTTGGATTTCCAGTCCGCTAAGTCTAAGAAGTCCTTAGTTTTTGCTGAGTTTATAGCAGAATTTCCCACTGAAGAAAATGTAGAGGTTGAGGATGACTCATTCCCAGATGAGCACATCTTCTTGATAGCCACCTCTGATCCTTGGTATGGAGATATTCTTATATATCTCAAGACTTTGAAGTATCCTGCCACTTCCTCTACGAAGGAACGACGTAAGTTATGCCTTCATGCCAAGAAATACCTCATTATAGGAGATACATTATATCGACGAGGGGTAGATTCCATCTTGCGTCGCTGCCTTAATCATGAGGAAGCGAAGATTGTACTAAATGATTCCCATAGTGGAGCATGTGGGGGTCATTTATCTGGGTTAGCAACAGCCCAAAAGATATTGTGTGCCGGTTATTTCTGGTCCACGATCTTTAAATATTGTGTGGAAGCAGTGAAGCGCTGTCATCCCTGTCAGCTTTACACCAAGAAGATGTAGTCGCATCCTGCTCCATTATTTCCCATTGTCTTGGTAGGCCCCTTCATGAAATGGGGGATCGATTACGTGAAATGCAACCCAGTCTCGGTTGGGGGGCATAAATACATCATTGTCGCTGTTGACTATTTTACAAAATGGGCAGAGGCAATGCCTACTTTCAAAGACAACGGGGAAACAACAGCTTTCTTTGTTTTCAATCAAATTGTTGCAAGGTTTGGTATTCCCAAAGTGATTTTCACTGACCATGGTAGTCATTTTCAAAATAACATGATGAAGGAACTGACTACTATGCTCGGATTTAGACAAGAACATTCTTCTCCATACTATCCGCAAGCAAATGGTCAGGTTGAAGCTGTCAATAAAACTTTAAAAACTATCCTTAAACGGACAATTGATGCAGCCCGTTCTAATTGGCACATCATGTTGTATCCTGCTCTTTGGGCTTACAAAACTAATGTCAAGACTTCCACGGGTTATTCCCCTTTCCAACTCGTTCACGGGGTGGAATCAGTTACTCCGATTGAATGCGAAATCCCGTCCTTGAAGATAGCCATTAATGTGTTACCTCATACAACTGAGCTTGAGGAACATCTGGTACATTTATAACACCTTGATGAACAATGTAGAGATGCGTTGACTACTAATCAGGCTCATAAAAATAGGGTTAAATCTCAATATGATAAAACGATCAAACCTAGGGTTTTCTCTGAGGGGGAACTTGTCTTGCTTTGGGACCAAGATAAAGAACCTCTAGGGGCAGGAAAATTCACGGCTATGTGGTTAGGACCCTATGTCATGTCGAAGGTATTAAGTAAGGGTGCATATGAATTAGTTGATTATGATGGGAATAAGCTACCTGAGCCTAGAAATGAGCTCTACCTGAAGAAGTACTACGCTTATGCTTAGCACTTTTTCTTGTATTTTAGTGTATGTATTTTTTATGTACATTAGGTTGTCAGTTTTTTTTTTATATTATTTGCTGGTTGTTGTAGATGTCTTCTGAAATGTATATAGGTTTCACTGATGGTGCCAGCCGTCACACTTGTAACCTGGCTTCGGCATCATGGATTATCTATTCTCCCTCAGGATAGCTTGTTGCCGCAGGAGGCGCTTGTCTAGGTCTTGCTTCTAATAATGTTGCTGAGTATAGGGCTATAATTGAGCTCCTATGGGATGCTTTGTCACATGGAATCACCTAGCTTGAGGTCCATTTGGATTCTCAATTGGTAGTTTCCCAGCTCAATCGAGCTTATCAGGTATGAAATCCTATCTTATTACATCAGTTCATGCGAATTCGTTTATTGGAAAGACATTTTGAAATTATTACTTTCAATCATATCCCACGAAACCAAAATTCATTGACTGATGCATATGCTAATTACATTTTGGATTGACATCTCACACACATTTCATAAAAATATACAGCAAACATATAAGAAACACTTGTAAATAAACTGACAACAAAACACCAATATATATATATGTAAAATATCTGTCTGTAGATAGATCGAGTCTGATCCGTAGATCCCGTCATATACAAAAATGTGGATCATAGTCCATCAAAATTCCCTAGGTCTAAGCTAGACCACCCTGGCCACTAGGACCACCTTGGTCCCCATGATCTCTGTGCACCCTGGCTTCCTCAGCCTCCTCGGCTTCGGCAGCCTCGACTGCATCTCTATATACAAGCACTGCTCTCGCCACTCATCTGAAAAGACGTAGCCAAACCGGTGGAACCCCAACTACGAACTCCTGCATGGTTGCAGGGATATGCTCTATCCATATGGTCGGTACTTGTTGGGTTAGCCTGGCTAGCTTCCCCTATAGTACTCTGATCAATCCCTGATCGTCACCCATGACAAGATGCACAAACATACGAGGGTGCCCTTCAGGGCGGACTGGTCCAATATCTGCATTTTGACACATAAATAGGATCAAGACTTGTACATATGTATATATCTATCATTTGAAAAATTCATAAAAATTTGATAATGAAAAAAAAGTAAAAATTACTTACCTATCTCTCCCCATGCTCCTCCTGGAGGGAGGACAAGGTCGGGGTCACCTCGGAAGTCCATTCCGGCGTATGGGAACTACTCCAGCGCCGTCAACTGTTGTTCCCACCAAGTATAAAAGTCAGCATCATATACGTTGTGTACTATGTCTCCTCCTCCTTGACGGAGGAAGATGTCTCCCCACCGGCTCAGCCTTAGCTGACATGGAGATCTGACCTGTAGTGGTATGGCAGGGCTCATGGCTGGTACTCTCTCGAAGAAGAACGCCACTAATATGCTTGCATAGCCAAAATTCTTGCGTCTTCCTCTCTTGTAGTCGGATAATTGCCTCCTCATAATGGGGGAAACTCCCAAGAACCAATCATAGAGAGCACCTCTAAAACAGTAAACTGCCACCCTCATTTGGTTCCTGGTGGCCATATGTAACCCTATTGATCCTGCAAGTCTCACAATGGTACTAGCTAATACCTGGAGAGTAAAATCCTGGATGTCTGCAATTAGAACGCTACTTCCTTTCTTCTAAGTACCTGGTGTACATAATATGTCTACATTGTTTTGGACACTTAAGGGGTCACCTCCCCTGCCAGTGCCCTCCAAGTTCACCAGTGCTCCCCGTCGTGACAACCCAGTAATGAAATATATGTCTTCTACGGTAAGCTCTAAGGTTTCACCTTGAATATTGAACATCCCCATCTCATGATCCCAATAATTGACCATGAACTCCAGTATGCGGACATTGGCCTGCATGGGTGATGTACAAAATAATTTCAGCAGCCCACTGGTCCTCAATGCCTGTACGGTGGGCGCACTTTGGAGCGCCACATGATCCATTATTTCGTGCTCCCTTTCCCTCCACTCCAGAACCATTACCTGGCAAAATACAAGCAATTGGATTCAGTATTTCCATATCAAAATTTAAAAATCTTGCATAGTTTTTAAGTTTTTTCCCACTGCACAGTATTCGCGACTGTCTATTTAGGCAGGTCGTGGATCATTCACGGCTGTCTAGTTAGGAAACCCGCGAATATAATGCGTATTCATGAGTTTCCCTCTTAGCAACCCGCAAATGCGCACTGCCATAGTTTTGGATGCTGTTTAATACTGAATTCACACTTAAATCTAATATTTGCTTGGATCAATTTGACGAGCTTAGGGTGTAGAATTACCTGAAGCTGACGGATTCCGATTTCGATGGTCCAATTGTCCACAATGATCGATCAACGGTAGAGGGTAAAATTTTCTTTTTTTGGCTCAAAATTTCAAATGGTGAGTTTGTTTTAATTTTCAAGCTATTTATCTCATATTTCATAAAGTGGGTCTTTTTCCATAGTTTGAAATGTCAATTAACTAATATCACCCTCTTTGTGCCTTGAAACAGGTTTATCACTTTTTACAAATTGTTGTTGCTCCAATAGGGTGGTTTTACTATTTCCAACACATGTTGGCATCTTTTCACTCCACATTAACCTTAGTATTCAACATTTTGCAACGGACTATGGTATTCTCAGCCATTAGTCCCTTGTCTCTACTATTGTTCTTCCGTGGCTAGAGCCCTTATTTCATGAGTATCATCTTTATATGCCTTTGTCATCCTTTGGTGCTCATGCTGCCACTGTTTCAGGTTCAGGGGTATCCTCTTAGCTATTTTTCACGCCAAATAGAGCTTCTTCTGAATCTCTTTTTACAAGCTATCCCTTTATAGGACTCCCCGCCCTTTTGGAGTTTCTTTAGGCCCAGGTCTAAGTCCTCCAAAACAGAGTTGACTGCCGATTTATCTTGTCCGTTCAAGCTCGTTAAGAATATGTGAACGGGCATACGCATTGGTGGTAGGTTATCTCTTTCTCAGACCATGCAGAATAATACGAGAAAGGATCACTCTCTTTTCTTTTGAATTAAGAAGAGTATTCTCAGGCATAGGTTTATCACTTTTCCGGACCTGAGGGACTAAATATACGGAAAAGGAACACCCAGTTTGATATTATTTTTCTCTTTTTCATGCTCTGGACCCAAACATGAAAAAGATTTTGAGTGTACTTTGTGTCTTTGTCATGCTCGTTAAACACTAAAGAACAAAGCAACGAGTTTATTGTTGTAAGCCCCATTTCTCGTAACCAAATGGATCTTTCTGAGTGATATTGCTTTCCTTCACACTCGTAAAACTCAAGCTATTTTATGTTGTTTTGGAAGGAGCATTGGGTAGGTGGTAATTTAACCTTTTTCGGACCTTCCTGACTAAGTACGAAAAAGGTTCACCTTTTCTTCTTTGGAAGTTAAGAGAGTTCTTTTGTGGTTTGTTTTATACTTTTTCGGCATCAGGAGACTAAATTGGACGAAAAAGGACCCCCCTGGAGTCTTCTTTGGCGTTTTCAGACTCTCTAAATGTGAAAACACCGGCTAAGCATGTACTAGTTCGGGCTCATTAAATCCGTGAATCAGTGACACTATCAAGCATTATTTTCCCATCTCTTCAAGCTTGTTAAAAAATGAAGAGGGAACCGATTTTACTTTACTGGACTCGTTAAAATTTAACAGGGAAGGTAAGGAAGAAGTTTTCTCTTATTTTCAGTAATGGCAGCATGTCATCCTTGAACATAGCACTCTTTGCTTTCCAACATCCATGTTTCAGTGTCCACTTTTGTTCATCTATCACTTTGAGTTTCTTACTCCTCCTCTTGTCCGTTATACCTGGGGAATCTGATCATGTCTCCTACATGACAAATAATTCTAGTTGTTCTATCTATAAGTTATACACTGCCTTGGGTCATCTCTGTGTTGTGCTCACTGTTCAAGGACTCTACCCAATGTCTGATCTATAGCCTGATCTCATCATTGTTATATCTATTATCTATTTGTGTCTCCCTTCTTTTGCCCAGTTCCTAGTCACTCTTGTGATCCGTTGGAGGATCTGCTGCCTTCCTTATCACAGCATGGATTCGTTTCAGTACTTCCTAATGATGAAGACCTAGAGTTTTGACGTCCGTACCTCAAGATTCACTTTCATCATTGGTGAATTCCTTTGCTTCAGTTGTCAATTATCACCTATTGGTTGACAAACTGTTGAATCCTCTCCATGTTCGACTTCAGCTTACCCTTATTCACATGGCTTGGATTGTACTGGTTCTTTGGGATCCTTTATGAAGACCTTAGTTCCTCACCTATGGACTAAGTTGCGCAAGATTATGTTCTCTTCATCTACATAGCTTCCATATCTTTGAAGACTCATCATTATTGTCTATTGTGGCTTCGATCCACCTTTGTAATATACGTGGTTTTATACCCGTATCATATGATGTACTCAAATATTGTAAAGGAGCTAATGTTCCAGTAAATTGAACATAGTATCCTCAGATGTAACATTGTATATGAGATTACTATGTATTTGTTTCAGGTACTCTCTCTGCTTCATTGGATTTCTGAGTTCTCCAAAGCTAAATATTATAATGTATTTCAGCCATTGTTTCCCTATGACCTCACACATTAGGGGGAATCTGTTATACACCTGAATGGCACCTCTCCGTCCGAGTGCTGACATCCCTCATGTTGGCACACAAAAGGACATCTACGGATAGAGGTTTTCCCAAACCACTATAGATTGGCTTATTATACAATACATTCTTCCTCCATCCAGCTGGTTACTTTGCCATTTTGCTATGTTAAGTTGTATTCACGACTCTCCATATATGCAACTCGTGGATCATTCGTGAGTGTCGGTTGTTGCAAGTCGTGAATGGATGTATTCGCGGGTTGCTCTTATAGCAACTCACAGATCATTCGCGGGTTGTCCTTCTCCATACTTGTCCCTTAACATTTAAAAATAAAAACACACGATGATTTGAGATTAGTTAAGCATTTTTACCTTAATCACCTTAACTGTCTCAACCTCCTCAACCTTCGAAACTACCTTATTTCCTTCATATAAATACAGGCCTTGGGGAGGGTGTTGGACATAGTCTTTGGAGAGCAAAGTCATGCTGGTGGATTTTATACAGAAGTCTTTGGAGCAGTGGAACTCAGAATCCTTTGGTTGCAGACGAGTCCTTGTCTCAGGCATTGGGTTGTAATCTGAACTCTTTCCATTGTTGATAATAAAGAGAATCCTTCTTCCATATGTGTTTCATGTATCTTGGTTTGATAAATGTTTATGTTTTTGCATTCTATATATGATTTATCTAACCTGCTTATATATATATGAATCATCTTGTATCTGGAAGATTGTTTCTTGACAGGTGAAGGAGAAAGCATCCCTGAAGACTTTAGAGGAGAAGCAGAACGGAAGAGGACAAGAAATGATCGACCTTCGTTAATCAAGTAAGTCTTTCTCATCCTCCTATTTCCTTTACTGCACTCTAGAATCAATTGTTTGCAAGTTGATTGAGTATGTTGGTAACCCCAGACCTATGGTTATTAGGTGTATAATCCCATACAACACATATCCAATTCTATTTTATGATGAAATCATGGGAGTATAAAAAGACGAAGAAATAATAACACCTATGACAGTGTTATAATTAAAGGGGAGGTGTATGCAATACACAAAACAATTATTAAATTGTTTAAGACTTTGATTATTTATTTTTATATATTTTGACAAATAAAGTCAAAATAAATGTAACGGAATTATTATTATTACTACAAAAATAGCTGAAAGGAATCAGAACTAAAGTAGTAGTTAAAAGATTGTTTGCTGACCCACAAGGGGAAATGACAAATGGCGAAAGATGTTGAGTAAAAACTCAAGTGATGTAGGAGGAATCTTCCCCAAAATCAGGTCAAGACTCCTTATGGAGCATTAATGAGGAGTTGGCTCATAAATGATCAAGCCCTAGGAAAAATACTATAAACTATTGTTCCATTGAATAAGTAGGAGGCTTGCGATGGAGGGGGAATGATCTATTTGATGCAAAGATAGAGATTGTGCATTGATCAGAATTTTCCCCTATGGTTTAACAAACATGCTTGAGGGTTTCGGAGCAAGTAAGTTTTCCTGCTCCAGGAGTTGCTTGGAAGGAATGACATCATCAGTTTTGTTTTCCCATCAATGGTGTGAGTCTCTTTATGAGTCTATCTAATGCATCGATCTTGTTATTTAAATTCTGAAAGTATATTATAATTCTGACCGCATTCATAAACAATAAATATGCAAAAGTGTTCATTATTTTTTCTTTCCTCATATTAAATTGTTTATTACCCTATAAACTTTTGTTATTTCTTAATTCAAGTATGCAAGGAAATTTTAGGAATTGCAAGTACTTTTATTATGAAGAAAATTCAATATTAAAATGTATAAAACCATTTATATTACAGAATAAAATTAAGCAAATCTAGAACAACAATATAAATATTGAAAGCATACAGTTGCAGCATACCAAGATAAGAGTTTGATTAAAGAATCCTTAGATTTTACAGTCTTGAAATTCGCTTCTAGTCAAGCAAATATTTCAATCAAAATCATAATCAAAACTTAGCATTTAAATTGAATCTCATAATCAAATTCGAGATGGTCGAGTGTCAATCTGTCAACTTAAAAGTAAAAACACCCTACAGTATTTTTTTCCAAAAATCACGATGGATTTTCCAGTTGCAAGGCAAATATTAGACCCAATATTTTAATGTTTAAATTTATGTTAAAATCGTAAGGAGGCTGAAAAGTCCTTCTCTTCTAACTCCGAGCAGGGTAAACCCAGGATCTCTACCAATCAACTTGCATAAAAATATTGAAGCACACCTCATCTATGTTGAGTCTATCCACCATTCATTGAAGGAGTCGTGCCATTTTGTAAATGCACATAGACCAAGAGTGTTAGCCTTTGTTTAGATGTGGATAAACATGAATTTCATATTTAAAAAGGTATAAGGTTAATATTTTTCTCACCACATAATGGAGTAATGGACACATAGAAGGAAGTGAGCCCTGTGCTTCTCAAGCATGTCCATTTCAATACTTCTTCAACCTCTTTTATAAGTTAAAGTCTAGCCATTATCAGTAATAAAATCCCAACATTATAAACCTGTGAAAATAAGCATTTCATCTGTAAATAGGAGAAAAGATTTTAAACCCTAAACCATGTGTTTAGTTTTAAAAACATAATTCTTAACTTTTGATTGAATTTTGGGCCATAATGGAAAGGCCATAGCCTACTCTTGATTCAGCTGATCGATTGAGTTACCACTCCTTGGTCCTCTTTGTCTCATCTGCCAAACAGAGCAATAATTTTTTTAAAGGTTTGAAATTGAACTAATTTTGATAAATGCAGACTTAGCAGATGATTTTACCCCAACGAATTACTTATAGAGCCAAGGGTTCTTATCCTCCAAGATCTTCATTCTTTCTCTGCTCTGCACACAAACCAAAAACAAGATATTCAGTCTTTTTTTATTACCTATGATTTTTTAAAAATAGAATATAGTTTGAAATATTAAACAAAATTGTTTACCTTTCCTTTCTGTAAAACCTTTCGGCCTAGGAGGCTCCTCCATCAAATATTGAAGGCAAGCACATCTAGATCCTTACACCTTATTACACAGAAACTGAAATAGCTAATACTGTGCAAAGGATGAAAGTCGGTTGAAACTAGCTGATAAACCATAATAAACACAACGTAAGTTGTTTGTTAACCAAGTAGAACAATTGCATAGTAACTAGAAGGCAAGTAAAGGCGCATAAAGGAACCATCATGCAACAAAGAAATCCAGATTGAAACTATCAAACAACCACCACAATGAAACAAAGAACAAAAACCACCACGACTGATTGACTACTGTACTGAACCCGATATAAAAACCCTAATATTTCGTTCAACGTTGTGGATCACACGGAGTACAAATGTAGAGCCAGGATATACCTTCCCTTTTTTGAAAAAACATTTAAATCCCTCCTTCAACATTAATTTTTCCAGGGTGCATTCACTACAACAAAAACCTGTGATTGGCGTCCCTTTTAGCTTTCTTTTTAGCATCCACTATCCTTTTAGTGTATTTTTCATCATTTTTTGGACAAAGTGGATGCTTTTCCACAGGATGGCGCTCTTAATGGCGTTATTTGTGTCCCTTTTTAAAAGTTGACGCTATTTTGGACGCTAATTAGCATCCCAAATAGCATCCCAAATAGCGTCCCAAATAGCGTCCCAATTAGAGTCCTTATTAGCGTCCCAATTAGCATCCCAATTAGCGTCCTAATTAGCGTCCCAATCAACATCCCAATTAGCATCCCAATTAGTGTCCCTTTTTAAAATTTGGCACTATTTTGGACACTAATTAGCATCACAATTAACGTCCTAATTAGCATCCCAATTAGCATCCCCATTAGATTCCCAATTAGCGTTCCAATTAGAATCCCAATTAGTGTCCCTTTTTAAAAGTTGGAGTTATTTTGGATGCTAATTAGCATACCAATTAACGTCCCAATTAGCATCCCAATTAGCACCCCAATTAGAATTCCCATTAGTGTCCCAATTAGCATCCCAATTAGCATCCCAAATATCATCCATTTTTAAAAGTTGGCGTTATTTTGGATGATACTTAGCATCCCAAATAACATCCCAATTAAAGTCCCAATTAGGGTCCACAAAATAATCCCATATAACGCCAATAATAGCCTCCAAAAAAATGTCCTGAATAGCATGCACCATATATGAATCCAGGGTTAGTGACATGAATTGCGCCATGAATTTCGACAAGAAAAACATTCAACATAGAGCCAGGAAATGCTACACCTAGAGTTGATTTTGTAAATGACAAGTACTGCTGTTGAGTTGATTTGCTAAATGCGAGTACCACTGCTGAGTTCAATTCCCTTAAAATATAAGGTTTGACTATAACTGCCAACTAATATTCTACCTAAAATTTGAGGATATATGCCCCACTATTTCCATAAATCTAGAGGGGATTTCTTGGAATCATGTAGCTTTCAAGTGTTCAATCTATGACCCAAATATGCTTTAACATCCTATACTTTGATATTTTTCCCTCCTTTGTCCCTCCTTTGAATACCACCTGTTAAATGACTGCATGGAAATGCTCGATTTGATGCCCTTGAATATGGGGTTGATCTTTATTGTTGATCTTCAAAATATGGGATTTAAATGCTGGTAATGTGGACCTGCTAGCTGGATGGAGGATTCGACACCATATAGTCCCAATGATATTTCTTTCTACAAACATCTGTAAATCCCCATTGCTAATATTACTCTTGATTACTAGATATTTTGTAATATACTCTGTCACTTGTTCATAGTATTACATTCTCAATATGCCACGAATTTTAAGAGCCACTACTATGACAAAGGTATTTTCGTTGTTTAGATCATTACTAAGAGCTGGTAGAGAATTCAATGTTCCAACACATAGTTATTGATAGGCTAAATATGCAAGTGGAAAAATATCAAATGTATTTTTGATAACCATTCAATAAGGAATCGATGCCAATAGGATGGTTTCATATGTGAGAAGTATAACTCTTGCATATTCCTTAACTATTAGAAAATTCCATTTCAAAGCTCCTCATTCAGGTGTAGGATGCAAGAAATTCAACTCTATATTTTCACCTTCAAGTCTTATTTGGCCTCCAATGACCATAAGGTCACTTTTACAGGTATGCAATACAAGAACCAAACCCTTTATTGAGCTTGCCATTATAGGCAATTTTCCCAATATATTCCAAATATGGTATCCTTGTTATATTTCTTGACTTCATTTTGCTAGTGCTTGATTGCATAAAACTTGATTATTTATCATTACAACCAAGTATGTTGCTGGTTCACTGATTTTGTCAAGCAATTATACTATGCTGCATGTAGAATGCACTTTACTGCTAAAGGGAACCATTTGAGACAACCATAACTTGACAAGAAAATTTTTAAATATCATTGTGCATATATATATATATATATATATATATATTCATATTCTAGTTTAGTGTAGAGATCTTCAACAAAATATGGTCATTTCAACAAATCTCATGATGACAAAGTGTATGCACAGAGCTAGAACATGTGTAGATGTTGAAGTGTGTGGGGGGGTGTTGGGACATGATTGTGGGTACTGGAATGTGCATATTAACCTCGAATGTGTGCACATAGGGTCTAAAATTGTGACATCCTGTGACATGGAGTCACACGTAAACAACAAGTATAGACTTGGGCACAAAATTGGGAGTGGTTCTTTTGATGAGATATACTTAGGCTTTGCTCCATTTTTTATTTTGTTCACTCAATGAATAATTGTTTTGTTGATCCCATAAAATATTAATCCATCAAGTCCCACAGACTTTGTATTCACCTGAGTTTGTCTGAGAAGCATTACATGTTGTTTGTGATCGGCATATTTTATCTTTATCCATGACTCACGAGTGTCACCATATGGAAATTTCATATCTTAGAACACCAATGAATCTTATTTCTTTATTACTTTTGCAGCAACACCTCATCTTGATGTGTATATACTTGATTCCATATCTATGATTTTTTGTATTCACCTAAGTTTGTCTGAGCAGCTTTACATGTTGGTTGTGATCGACATATTTTCTCTTTATCCATGACTCATGAGTGTCACCATATGGAAATTTCGTATTTTAGAAATACAAGATTCCTTTACCTTGAAATAATGGGTTACAATCTTTGGGTGTGAGACACCAGTGTCTTTTTACCATTTGAAATTTTAAATTCTGATAAATATTTGTAGGCAGTTCTCTTCAGTCCAATTCATCTCATTTGTGTTAGCAATGTTTCTGTTGTGCATAAATCTCAAGGAAATATGATGCAGATAGCTTATAAATATTTATTGGTATAAAGCTTGTGAAGGGGTTGTTATGCAACACATTGTAGTTAGATGTTATACCAAAATCCTGTCACCATCATGTGATAAGAACTTTGACATACCAACATGCCCTGAATCCCAGCTTCTGGAGTGAAGAGTGAATGTTTTTTTGTTAGTCTATCACACAAATTATCAGCACCGCTCAGGCCCCTTTATCCAGGAGCGGTACCCCTGTTTGCACTGCTTTTCATCGGTTGTCCACAAGCAGTGCCACTGCCTATCACCCTTGGTCCATAGGTGGTTGTTACGAGAACCGTTCTGTCATAGAAGGAAAAGCGTGGTACCCTGGGTAAAAAGGGAAAAAGAGAAGCTTCTCGAGGCTTCTAGATGATAAGCCTCGAGATATCCCTTATCCATACTATTGTGGGTTGGTTGAACTTGAGATCCCTCATCCTAGGATCTTAGAGGCCACCTCACCCACTCATTTCTCAACCATCTCTATCCATATAGCCCTATAAATATGAGCTCATAGCCATGGTTGAGAGGAGAACATTGAAGGTATTGTTATGCTGTTGGACTGATTCTTGGCCCAAGATCATTTGGAGAGAGCATAGAGAGCTAGAGTCGAAGCTTTTGGGGATGAATAGTTGGTTTCATGGAGATGCATGTCAACACTAAGGCTTGGTTGTAAAATTCTTCATATTTCTAATGCAAGCTGATTTTCTATCCCATATATATTGTTGATGTTTGATTTCAGATATGTATTGCTAGATTCCTTAGTCACTAGCATAGACTAGTAGATCATATTCTGGTTGCTTTGATTTGTTTCGTGTTGAACTCTTTTGCAGGAACATAGGTGAACTATCAAATCCTTGTATTCCAGATATCTACAATGTCTAGGGAGAGTTATCAACCTTTGTGATCTATTTGTTCTGGATCTGAACCATTTAGACCAGCAGAACACCTTGCTGTCTGCAGGAGGTGAAATATTTCGATCAACAAATATGGTGACTCCACTGGGGAGACCCCAAAATCAACCCATAATGACAACAACAAAGGGAAAAGGAAGGATAAATACCCTTGTCTATTATGTGGTGGTGACCACTTCTCAAAGGAGTGTCCCCATCGGGACAAGATCTCCCATTTTTTGAAGTCTAATCCCGCACCTGCAGTACTT
Source organism: Pseudotsuga menziesii (assembly GCA_001517045.1). Lineage (NCBI taxonomy): Eukaryota > Viridiplantae > Streptophyta > Pinopsida > Pinales > Pinaceae > Pseudotsuga > Pseudotsuga menziesii. The sequence goes on from LPNX011183540.1 coordinate 140,853, forward strand.
ACAGATCCCTTTACCTCTCAATAATAGCTGGTAGACCACATGTCAAACCAGGGTAACTCTAGTTCATCGGAGGAAATTTGTATGATGTGCTTAGATACCATCCATCTGCAAACTCGAAGCCAGAATTATGATAAACCCACAGATAAGCAAGAATATCAATCTTCTTAAGGGAAAGCTCCCTCTACTAGTTCTCCGGAATCCTCGTCTACTGTTCCCTTGCCTATCGAGAAGCCTACTCTCGACATGATTTTTCACCCACCAAAGAGTACTCTTCGGAAGGTTGTCTTTAATCCCAATTCCCGAGCTGCTCAATTCTATAATGTGGTTGAAGATATCACTCAGGAACCTTGTGCGATGTCTACCTTAGAGGTACTCCAAAGTTTCCCTACATAGCGCAAGAACTTGTTGACTACATTAGGAGTTGTAGGCCCAGCCAACACTAACTTGATTCACTTCAATGTTGAGAACTACAAACCTAGATTACCGCATAAACTTGCTTTTCAGATCATTACAAAAGTAGTGGGAAAGAAAGTATTTAGAACGGTACTAGATGAAGGAGCTTCGACCTTGGTGTTATCTTTGACTTGTTGGAAATCTCTTGGCTCTCCCGAGCTTGTTACATCACCTATGACCCTTAAAGCCTTTGATGGACGGGGTTTCCAACCCCATGGCCTCATATCAGCCCTCACGGTCGAGCTGGGGGGGAAAACCATTTCCATCCAAGTAGAAGTGGTAGATTCCCCTCTAGATTATAACCTCCTTTTAGGAAGGAATTGGTTCTATGCCATGAATGTTGTTGCTTCAATAGTATTTTGAACGGTCCAATTCCCACATCTCGGGAGAATTGTTACCATTGACCAGCTTGATTTATGTATGCTGGATGTTACTACCTCCATGGCTAATAACATCCCCATGTTAGGTCAGTCCCCTCCTCCTTACTAGTTGATTGGGGTAGGTATGTTGAAGGACTCATCCCTTATGGGGATTTTCCCTCTACTCCTCCTAGCATGGATACCGTGACAGTACATATGATCGCCTCATTTGACATTGAGCCCCCGGGCACAATAGTTGTTGAGTCCACCTCATTGAGTCCGCACGAAGCTATGTATGACACCTTTCAAACTTGCTTCGATGATCACACTAATGACATTCATTTAGTGGCTTTGGATCCTTACCATTTACCGTACTGGTTAGAACCTTCTCTTTCGGTTCTAGACTATCTCTCTGAGACTTTTCCTTTGGATGAGTCCATTATAGAGATCATGAATACAGATGAGCCCATTTGGGAGGATCACCATCATAGATCCATGTTCCTCCCCAATACCAGTTCGGGCAGCCATGATTTTGTGTCCTTGTTTCCTACTGATATTGTCAACGTTCCGCAAAGTCCTATATTGTTGCAAGATATAGATTCTGAAGGAAACCTTTGCAACATTACTCAGACGAACCCTATTGACATATCAACCAATCTTGATGTTATTGAGCACGTTCATGTTGGGTAGAACTGCTCCACAGATGAATCTGAAGCATATAAGGGACTTTTCAAGGAGTTTTGTGATATTTTTTCCTGGTCCTATGAAGAGATGCCAGGGATCGATCCTTCCATTGCGGTCCACAAGATTAAAACTTATCCCACGGCTAAAACTGTTAGGCAGAAACTTAGGCAAGTCCATCCTAACACTGAGATTGATAAATTTCTGAAAGCTGGTTTTATTTATCCTGTACCTCTAACAGAATGGGTATCGAACATTGTCCCTATCAATAAAAAGTAGGGCACCATTAGAGTCTGCATCAACTTTAGGGATTTAAATAAAGCTTGTCCCAAAGACAACTTTCCTACCCCACACATCGATCAGATTATCGACAACTATGCTGGAATTGTCATCTTTTCATTTATGGATGGCTTCTCCGGCTACAATTAGATTGAGATATTTCCCGCCAATCATCATAAGACGGAATTCATTTTCCCATGGGGAACCTTTGCATATAAGAAGTTACCTTTCATCTTGAAAAATGCTGGTGCCACGTTCCAGCGAGCGATGTCATATGTGTTTCACGACATTAAACGTATTGTTGAACAGTACCTTGATGACCTCCCTACTCATTCACAGTGATGGGAGGACCATCCTGGTCATCTTAGAGACATATTCCTGAGATGCCGTCATTATAATATACGACTCAATCCGCATAAATGTGTTTTTTGTGTTGAGACAAGACGTCTGCTTGGCTTTGTGGTATCCAAAGATGGCATCTGGATCGATCCTTTGAAGATTTCCACCATCATTAATCTACCAGCCCAAACCAACATCCTTGAACTCCAAAGTTTGTAGGGTAAGGCAAACTTTCTCCATCGTTTCGTGTGCAATTTCGCTAAGAAAACGCACGATTATATGCGTCTCCTCAAGAAGAACACTCCATTCTTCTGGGATGACCATGCCCAACATGCCTTTGATAGTCTTAAGCATGCTCTAACTCATTCACCCATGATACACCCCCCATATTATTCAAAGGATTTTCTCTTGTATATTGTTGCCTCCGCTACTACCATCGCCATGGTTTTATTGTAGGACAATCTCCACGGTCAGGAGCATGTGATTTATTACGTCAGTAAGAATCTCATTGATTTTGAAACCTGTTATTCACATGTGGAGAAGCTAGCTTTGGCCATGGTCATTGCTGTGCAAAAATTTCATCACTACATTCTTCTTCGCACTACCACCGTATTGGCAGACCAGAACCCGATGTACTACATTCTGACTCGTCAAGTACTCGGGGGCAAGTACTCCCGTTGGATTGTTATCCTTCAGGAGTTCAATCTCAAGTTTGCCAAGGCTACATCAAAGAAATCCTTGGTTTTTGCCGAGCTTATATGTGACCTTCCTTGTGCTACCATGGAATCTAAGCCCAACGATTCATTTCCATATGAATTCCTATTCCTAATTAGCACTATTGATTTGCTGATTTATCTCTAGACCCATCATTTTCAGCCGCATCTATCTCGCGATGATCATTGCTGCATCCGGCACCATGCAAAGTACTACCTCATCTTGAATGATACCTTGTATAGATGTGGGATTGAATCCGTTCTCCAGCGATGCCTCACTCATGAGGAGACTGAGCACGTGCTAAATGATTTCCACTCTAGAGCATGTGGTGGTCATTTATCTGGGATGTCTACAACCCAGAAAACCCTTCACGCTGGCTATTTCTAGCCTTCTGTCTTCAAATACTGTCATGAGGCTGTTGAGAAATGCCCCCCATGCCAACATTTTTATCCCAAAAAGCACACCCATCCTGCTCTGCTTCACCCTGTCATTGCGATTGGCCCTTTTTCCAAATGGGGGATTGACTTCATGCATTGTAAACCTACCTTAGCTGGGGGGCATGGTTACATCATCGTAGCCATGGATTATTTTACAAAATGGGCTGAGGCCATGCCTACATATGCAGAAGATGTTAAGACTACCGCTCTCTTCTTGTTCAATCATATCATAGCTAGATTTGGAGTTCTATAGTCCATCATCACTGATCACGGATCCCATTTCTGTAATCAAATGATGGAGGAATTGAGTGCCAATCTAGGTTTTCGCCATGAAAACTCTACGCCGTATTATCCACAAGATAATGGTCAGGTAGAGGCCATCAAGAAAGTTTTGAAAACTATGCCTCTTTGGATGGTTGGAGATCATAAATCCAACTGGCATCTCATTCTTTTTTCCGCTCTTTGGGCTTATCGAACTTCCGTGAAAATAGCTACTGGTTTCACGCCATTCCAGCTTGTCTATGGACTTGAAGCTGTCTTGCTGATCCAATGTCAAATTCCATCTTTACAACTCACCGTCGAACTTCTTCCGGACACTTCCGCGGAGGAAGCAAGACTTTTTTACTTAAATAACCTTGATGAGACTCGTAGAGATGCTTCCTTGGCTAATGAGGCACATAAGAAACACGTCAAGGCGCAATACGATAAATCCATTCAGCCTCGTGTTTTCAACGAGGGTGACCTAGTTTTGACTTATGATAAGAGATATGACAAGCTAGGAAAGGGTAAGTTTGAGTCTATGTGGTATGGACCTTTTGTTATTTCCAAGGTATTAGAGAAAGTATCCTATGAGTTGGTAGATTATGATGGAATCCCTTTTGGGCAACCTCGCAATGGGTTGTACCTAAAAAGGTACTATGCCTAGGTCTTCTTGGATGGTATCTTGTATATATGTATATTGATTGAATTTCAGTGTGTTTTCAGTATTTTCAAGATGGTTTTGAGTTTTGGTGTCTGCATATGTTTATACCATGTTTTGGTCATGCAGATGGCTTTCTACAGCTTTTTTGATGGGGCTTGCTGCCACACCTTGAGTCTAGCCTCGGTTTCTTTGGTTCTCTATTCCCCAGCTGAATATTTGGTCAGTTTAGGAGCGGTTTGCTTAGGTCCCGCTACTAATAAAATCATCAAGTATGAAGCAGTCATCGGTCTTCTGACTGAAGCTGCCTCCCAGGATGTCTGTGATCTAGTAGTTTTGATGGAATCTCAGCTCGTGGTTTGTCATTTGAACCATGTCTACACCATTAGGAACCTGGTGCTCCTCCACCTCTTATGGAGGGTATGTTTGTTAGAAATATCATTTGGAACCATTACATATAGGCATATCCCTAGGGAACATAATGTAGTTGCTGATTCATTTTCTAATTAAATCCTAGATTGGAATATTTCCCATTCATGACGTTCAATCAAACATGGTACATTGTAAATAAACATTTAAAGATACATAGAACTCATAGAAAATGCATTCATCCATTCGAAATGTATAAACATCATGTAAAAGTCTGTATATATATATATATATGAAAATTTTACAAAAAATAGGTCCCGAGACCTCATTTGAACCATGTAGGATTTCAGGAAAAATCATCATACAAAATCTTGAAGCTATCAGCTTTCAGTATACATGTCTCATCCACTAGTGGTGCTCGTGATAGCACATCACTTCTCGAGCCACCCTACGTAGTAGCCTGCTGAATCAGCCTGGTACTCCTGCCATAGATCTTTGATATCTAGTCAGGAGGTCATCTATGTCAGCATCTGGGATGTCCAGATTCAACCTCTCAAGGTTCTCCTCTAGCTCCTCGGTGATATCATCACCATGTGGCACGAAGCAAGCTCTGGCTCGCCTGTCTAATGGAGATGCTCCTCCAGGTCTCGCTGCTCCAACATCTGCATGAAGACAAACGGGTCTCGTCACTTATCATAAAAAATATAAAACATAAAAAAAAAAACATACAAACATTTTTCATCTTTAGGGTTTCTTGTTTCTTACCAATGTCTCCCCACTGCCCTCGAGGAGGGAGTGGTAGGTCAAGGTCACCTGTAAAATCTGTGCCCGCATAGGCATAGTCCTCGCCCATGAGCATCTAATCCTGCAGCCATCTGAAGAACGCATCATTGAACTTCACTTTGCCCTTTTCCGCTCCTGTGTGAGCCATGATCTGGACCCACCTCAACATGTGGGGGTCCCATGCTCTCAAAATATGAAAAGTCACCTAGGGCCTCATCTGGGGGACCCACTCAAAGAAGAAACAAGCTAAGATGGAACCAAAGCCGAACTGCTTCAGCTCTCCCTGCCGAAATTTAGTCAGCTGATCCTTGAAGATTGGAAGCAATTCTTCCACCTAGTTTAACATCGTAGGTGCCATTGCCTCTAGGGCATACAACATATGTGCCCTGGAATCCTGATGTACACCCTGGCTCCCTGCCACCCTCTGTATGGTGAACAGAACAATCCGTAGAGCCCTGTCTTTCATTGCCCTGATGGGTATTTTCTTCCCCAATGTACCTGTACCTGGTGCACAATGTCTATCTATGAGCTCTCTGGTGGTAATGTCCCCACCACGAGAACCTATCAATGAGATAGGGGCACCCCGTCTCAATAGTCCAGTCAGGAAGTAGATGTCCTCTACCTCCACTGTAAGTATATGTGCCCCCACCTCGAAACACTATTGTTCTGGATTCCACATTCTCAGTATGTTTTCCAGTAGTCTCTTGTGGGACACCATGCTTGGTGTCTGGAAGAACTTTGAAATCCCTCAGTTCTGGAGTGCAGCAATACAAACTGGATCCCTTTCAGAAGCAGCATCCTCGTCATCATGTGTTCTTTCCTTCCATATCACCATATTTTGGAAGCCTAGACCTGCCAAAAACAACAATGGTATATATCAATATCATCCTTGACTCACCATAAATCAAAAGAATGAGTAAAATTTGTCTATAACATTAGCTTAAATCCTCCATGGATGGCACCGCCTATGCCCCGTTGGAGACAGGCGATGGCACCCCCTATCCACCATGTTCTTGGCACAATTCTCGGGTGCTACCGCCTATCCTGCAAGGGGTAGCCGCGGTGCCCGCTAATTGGATTTTAAGGCTTTCCAAATAGGCCTAAAACCCCAACAAATCCCAAAATAAAAGATATGAAATGAAAGATAAAGGTCTTACCTGCAACTGACGAGATTGAAAACGGACGGTGGGAACTCCCGGTATTAGCTGTGGAAGATTTGGCTAAAAAATGATCCAAGTGCTCTCTGCTAGAGGTAAATAGTGAAATGTTTGATTTTTTACTATTTACTTGCCTTATATAGACATTTTTTGGGTCTGACTTAGTATAGTTTTGATATTACATCATGTTCTGGTCAAAATCTATTTGTCGTAATCCCGTATTGTTGATTTCGGATGCATTTAACACTTGTTTATGAGTCATCTGCAGGTTTACTTTAGTAAAATCTTTGGAAAGTTTGTTTATGGATTTTTTGTACGTTCAAAAAATGGGAAAGGTCATTGAGCATTTATTATGACACTTTGTCACCCTTGTTAAAATTTAATATCGAAGTTTCGAGTCCAGTTCAAGTTTCTTTCCAGGCTCGTAAAATATGACATTGTGTAAAGAAACGTCATGGAGTCTTCTTTTCACATCTTCTTTCAGACTCCTTAAACATGAAAAGATAGTCGAGTCCGTTTCTGAATCTTTCCAGGCTCGTAAAAAGTGACATTGTGTAAAGAAACCTCATGGAGTTATCTTTAAACCCTTTTTAGGCTCCCTAAATATGAAAAGATTGTCGAGCGATCTTGTCTTCTTCACGCTCGTTAAAGTATTTGAAGAGTCGTCCGTCCGACGGTAGGTTATCTCTTTTTCGGTTCGAATAGGACTATTTACAAGAAAGGAAAACTACATCTAATCATGATTGGAAGAGTTCTCTAAGGTATGATTTTATACTTTTTTGGGCCTTAGAGACTAAATCATACGAAAAAGAACCCCCATGGAGTCTTCTTCTGTATTTGTTTAGACGCTCTAAACATGAATGATACTGAGTTTTCTTTCGGTGGACTCATTAAATTAAACATTAAGAGACCCATTTTGGGAATGAACCCATCCTCTCTCAGGTTCGAAAAACATATGAGACTGGACTTGTCTTCTAACAAGCTATATCGAGTGTTTGTTACCCTCTTTGAACTCGTAAAAACGAAAAGAGGCACTCATTGATCATGATGGGGGAAATGGGAAATGGAATCATTTTGCAAATAATGGCAGTTGTTTGTCATTACCTTTGAACATGTCACTTGTCTCCATAATCATGTTAGTCAATTAGGTATTCAGTTGATCTCCGTGACAATATTCTTTCATGATTCATGCCAATCCTTTGAGTCTTTCAAAAGAATGCATTGTCCACTGTTTCATTGTGTATCTATCCTATCTAGTCATGCTACCAAGTCATTTTGTCGTGTCACTTGATGTTCAAAGGGGATCTGAAGAAGTCTTACCTCTGCAGTATACATAGTCTTTGTGTCAGTATCTTTGAGTCAGTCATATGGTTACTATGTTCACATCATTCCAGAACTTTGTTCCGAGTTTCGTGTCGTCGATGTGGGACTCATCATGACCCTCCTTCGACGAGACTATTCCTGTCGACATCAGCTCATCATCTAGGAAATAGTCTTAGAAACAATATTTAGTACCTTGAGATCTGTATGCCTTAATGACAGTTTCTCTCGCTCTTGACATAGGTTCAAATCATTGACCTTTGATCAATAGAATCGACTAGGTGTTCGACATCAGGACATCTATTCACACTCAGTAGATTGTACTAGAGTACCTTGGGAATCATTGACATTAACGGTGATCTCCCTCGCACTTGTTAACGGTTGACATCATTGGCTAGTAATCAAGTGGTTTCTACCATGTTCGACTTCAGATCATTGTAATCACATGGATAGAATTGTACTTTGTGGAAGACGAGGCGAAGACCCTGGGCATTTGTTTAAAAGAGCTCATTGCTTTTTCCCCAGGTTACGATGGAGTTTTGTATATCTAGCATGGATCCACATTTGTATGGTCATGGCTATGCTCAAATTTGTGTTTGTATGACATAAATCTACATTGTATGTCTGGTAGCTATGTCCAAGTTTGAGTCCTCTATCACATGGATCTACATTGTATTCTAGTATCCATGCCTATTTATTCCACTCATGGATCTGCCTTGTATTGGTCTGCAGCTATGAGTTTGGTTACTTGAATCTATGAGTCAACATACTGGTGTACTACAGATGCCTACTTGATTGCATACTCTGATTGAGCCAACATTTTCATCTCCTAGCAATGACTTGTTCTCAAAGCTCTCGTTTATCGTGTCACTCTAAGATTCATGCTTTGGGGGGAATCCTGTTATACCAAAATCCTGTCACCATCATTTGATAAAACCTTTGACATACCTACATGCCCTGAATCCCAGCTTCTGTGGTGAAGACTAAATGTTTTTTTTTATCAATCTATCACACAAATTCCCAGCATCGCTCAGGCTCCTTTATCCAGGAGCGGTACCCTTGTTCGCACCACTTTTCATTGGTTGTCCACAAGTGGTGCCACCGCCTGTCACCCTTGGTCCATAGGCGGTTATTACTAGAACCACTTTGTCATAGAAGGAAAAGTGCAGTACCCTTGGTAAAAAGGGAAAAAGAGAAGCTTCTCGAGGCTTCTAGATGATAAGCCTCGAGATATCCCTTATCCCTACTATTGTGGGTTGGTTGAGCTCGAGATCCTTCATCCTAGGATCTTAGAGGCCACATCACCCACTCATTTCTCAACCATCTCTATCAATCTAGCCCTATAAATATGAGCTCATAGCCATGGTTGAGAGGAGAACATTGAAGGTATTGTTATGCTGTTGGACTGATTCTTGGCCCAAGATCATTTGGAGAGAGCATAGAGAGCTAGAGTCAGAGCTTTTGGGGATGAAGAGATGGTTTCATGGAGATGCATGTCAACACTAAGGCTTGGTTGTAAACTTCTTCATATTTCTAATGCAAGCTTATTTTCTGTCCCATATATATTGTTGATGTTTGATTTCATACATATATTGCTAGATTCCTTAGTCACTAGCATAGATTAGTAGATCATATTCTGGTTGCTTTGATCTGTTTCATGTTGAACTCTTTTGCAGGTACATAGGTGAACTATCAAAGCCTTGTGTTCCAGATATCTACAACATCTAGGGAGAGTTATCAACCTCTGTGATCTATTTGTTCTGGATCTGAACCATTCAGACCAGCGGAACACCTTGCTTTCCGCAGGAGGTGAAATATTCCAATCAACATTAGATGCGGTCATTTATAAGGCCAATGATAAAATATGACAAGATGGGTCAACAACATATTGTTGCATAGGATATAAGGAATCCATTTTCTCAATCTATTGAATATTATTCACTATACTCCAAGATGATAAGGGTTTCAAATCTAGAAGGAAATGAATGTGACAAACTTGGAAGCTGAGCACAACTCTTAATCCATGAATCAAATCACAATAGAGTACAATTTGTAATGGAAAAACTTTATATCATACAAGATTGAAATGCATTGTTTAAGCTAATTACAACTCCATTCTATAATCAATGGGAACCCTTTGTATTGTCAGTGTGTTTCCATTGATTTCTTCCAATCATAATATATTTTAATTTGTAATGAAGAAAATCCATATCATACTAACAAATTCTTAGTGGTTTAGTAGAGTGCCTTGGTTCAAGGATTGCTAAAACAACTTATGTCAGACCCATTAGCAATGTTTCTGTTGTGCAATGTGTTCAAATTAGAGGGAGTGCTCCTGTGCCTATGAAGCAAGATGGTATCAGACAAACAAGTTTTTCCTTTCAAGGAGGGTCAATTCCATCGGTACCATTGAAACCCATGCAAGATAACATAAGATCCAGCTTCTCCACATAACTAGGTGATATTACATGTGTCCCAACATTAACCTTGAAAGGATTCTAGGTTCAATGGCTTGTTTCCTAGGTTTATCACTTAATGTACTTTAGATGCACATGTTGTATTTGAGTTGTTTGTGTCACTATTAGTAGGTTGTTTTTTTCCAACCCACATGTCGTGATCTCCATTTTCAAAGTACATGATTAACTAGGTAAATGAGTCTATTGAGATTTTTTAATTGTAAATTAAACTCAATACTATACATCACCAATCCCCTCCAAATTTGGATGAATTATGTGCAAGGTTCTTTGGTAAATAATACCTTCCCTAATCACTTTCTTATACATTTGTTGGACAATATATAAAGGAACCTCCAATATTATAGTTTTGTTGATCAAAAGGTCATGCAATAAAATTGGTCCAAACATGTATAGTTTTGCATGGTTGTTTGACGCAATTCCAATCCCCTAAGGGAATCTAACTATTGTATTTCCAGCGAGGCTAATGAGATTCCCTCCCACTCTTGCTACCCTTGCGATACCTCTAAAATAACCATAAAAATAATAATTTGAAGCGATCATGTGAGTCTAGGTGAGATTTCATTTCTAATTATGAGAGATCCAATTGCCAAGAATAACTAATCTTTGGTTTTAAATACAATTGTTACAATTAAATAATTCCTAAAGAAGAAGTCTTAAACCCATAAATGGTTTTTCAGTACTCATATTTAAAAAAAAAGGCTTTGAATTATAGATATGTTTGTTAAATATATTCAACAACCAAAAACTTTAATCACCTAAATTTTTCTCACATGAACTCTCATTCCAATTGCAATATACAGATTTAGGGTTAATGCAATTTCCACATAAATATTTAGACAAAGTGTCTTATCCTAAATTATTTTCTCACAATAGATAATCTCATTTACTAGCATACTCCATTTTATTTAAAGTTTCTTGGGGAAAGCAAGCTATAGAGTTTATTCTCCCCTTTAAAACATTTAAAATAATCTAATTAGATTATGAAAGCATAAAACCAAAGGTCATATGCTTTGTTTTATGTTTATGTAATATTGTAGGCTCTCTTTACAATGCAAATGGTGTCACTGTGGCCCTAAATATTCAAAAGGATGCTAAATTTGGTGGAAAACTTGAAATATCCGAGGGAATTTTAAACTAGCAAAATTTTGAGAGCGAACCCAATTTCCCCATATTCCCATTTGAATTTCCCCTGATCATTTCATATTTTTAACCTCTATTGTTATTTTGGATTCTCCATTGTGATCAAATCAAATGTCCATTGAATCTAATCAGCAAATCTATTCACAAGAGTGGTGGATGCCACACATAGGGAAAAGTACGAAAAAGTGGAGGAGATATGTTCATGGGAGAGGCCGAGGCCACACATAGGGAAAAGTGGAGGAGATCTATTCAATGTTCACAGGAGAGGCTGAGGCCACACATAGGGAAAAGTGGAGGAGATATGTTCAATGTTCACAGGAGAGGCCGAGGCCACACATAGGGAAAAATGGAGGATATCTGTTCACAGAAGGGGTCGAGGCCAAAAATTTTCATCTCTTTGGATGCTTTCATTGCTCAACGTGGTATTTGAATCTAGTTCTTGATACTTCTATGACTCCTTACTTACCATGAGCCACTTTGGAAAAACCCCAGGGCGAGTTAAAACCTCCAACCGATCGGTCGAACCCGACCAGCCTTACTGAGACGCCAACTAGAGAATGATTGACTTGCTTGATATGATAGTAAGCCAACCAACCAAGGAGATGTATTTCCTTATGATGTGGATGATTGCTTGCAATATTGGAGTCTTTAAGAATTATTTTTGATGGGTAATACCTCCAAGTCATGTAATAGAAGATATTGTCACTATTAAGTGAACTGAACCTGTAGCAGCATTACCCTGTGAAGGGTGTCTCCTGTGTTGACATCCAGACATTTTGAAGGCCATATACAACACTTTACTTCATCACTTGGTGAAAAATTAACTATGGTGGAGATGATATATTTGTAGCAGCATTTATGGGCACACCAAGCCATTTAGTCAGTCATTTCAGTGCTTTATTCCTAGGCATGTGAACTCTCTCATATTTGATATGTTCATATTTGATTTTGCTTAGTGCATTTGATGTCATGAATGAGTTGTTAATGTAAATACTAAAATATGAATGCATGGTGTCTTTCTCCCCTACAACCATGAACCATGAACTGGTTGGTACAAATTTTGACGCTCCCCTACAAAAACCCAATGATAATTAAATTAAACCCCAAAAGGATGATGATTGTGACTTCGAACAACATTAAAGAAAACAGGTTTTACTTAGAAAGTTTTGATTCTATAGAATGATATCTATAGGAAAACATACTACTTTGTCATCTTTCTAGAATGCTCTTCCACATCCAAACACAGAGTTCACAAACCCAATGAACCTAAATCACAAAAATGAGCTTTTATTGCTCTCTCTATATTGCTTTTGGGGATTAGTCATTGATAGGAACTTTGGCCCTCTCTACACCATCTATTTCAACACATTTACTTCCTCAGTACCATGATTGTCTCAATTGTCAATTACATCTACTTGGGAAAGATCCTAAACTATGACAAATATCAAGGAGTTCTTCCTTCAAGAAAAATATTGAGTTAGGGTTTGGATCACTCATGTCCTCCCCATAGTCTACTAGGTTCATGGCCCTCTTTAAAAGAGATTTCAGCTTAGGGAGAAATTTTTTTTGAGACACCTAAAAATCCTTTCAACAATATACCCATCTCCCTAATTTGATTTTCACCCATATATCCTCAATTTCTAGCCATGATGAGCTCCCCAATTAGAAACCCCAACTCGATTATATATTTATAAGTAGAGACATAATAATTATTTCTTAAATAGATTTTGTTTAGGAAACTAGTTGTGCATTTGAAAATTTTCACCTAACTATAGGCTTCTTGAATGGTTGCCACCCACAAACTGGGTTATGAGGCCACTAGGGTGAACGAATCAAGCTACAAACTCAGAAATACTCAACTCCATCCATTTGGTTTCAAGATCAATGAATTTGCTCACTATAGATAATTTTAGGGAACTCTTCCAACCATTGATCAAACATGACATTCCCATCAAATACCTTAACCAACACAAGGAATATTTCTCATTTCCCTACTTCACAATTCCTCGTGAATCTTCTCCCCATATAACACTCTTTAGTGTAGGCAAAAATAATCCATTCTATTTATTCCCTTATATGATAACTCTCTATATTAATGCTTCGAATTTAAGAATTTCACTAAGAAATGATTAACAATGAAATGAAAGGTTTCCTAACTAACCCAACCTCTATCCTCATTTGTTACATTTCCTTTAGTGTATCTGACAGTGTTACATTTCCTTCCACTCAGAAAAGGTTGTATGAAAATCCCCCCACCCATGGAGTTTTTTAATACAAGCTTAAACATATGACCCCAAAGAATGACATAAACTGTGATCATCTTCATATCATTTAGCATAATTTTTTCTCATATATGGTAATCTGGTTACATTGCAAATATTTGTGTGCTTCTTGATTGTTTTAAATATTTCCCATAAACATAACAAACAAGAAATTAAATGAAGGCTATATTGCAACTATTTTACAGTGTAGTTTACCTTCCTTGAGAACAATTACCTTGTTTTTTTTTTGCAAATTTTGTATACATTTACCTATAATTGCATGGTCCTTATAGAAAACTTACTTCTGAGGTCTTTAATCCTCAACATTTCTGTATGCAACAAAAACACTCAACATTTCTTTATGCAACAAAAACACTCAACTCACATATTTATCTTGCAATGTACTAATTAAAAATATTTATATCCATTTCCATCTTTTTATAGATGTTTACAAGACAACTATTCCTTTTATAATCCTTTCTCTTCCATATTGGTATTTTTCTTTCAAAATTTTATTACAACTAAAAAGAGCCATTACTAATATACAATATTGATCCATAAGTTTAATTTGTCATATATTAATACAATAAATTTAATAATAATAATAATAATAATAATAATAATAAATCATCCTATTGCAAACTTTTATTTTTCTAGGGGTTTCAAAGAATGTTGTCAAGCATAGCATCTGTAGAGTGTAGGTGCAGGTGCTTGTTTCTGCAATTGCCGTCTGGATATTGTGCAACGAGCTTGGGAAGCCCCCTCATTCCATCTCCTATTGAACCCGAGCTTTTGAGAGTTTTTATTTGACATTACAATTAGTTGTTTTGGCGGAAATTTGGGTGGCGACAAGATGAGAAATTCAGAGTTATAGGCCTTAGCCGATAAAGGCAAGGAAGGGGTGGCTACCTACTGAAAATCGTCGAAAAAATGAAGAAATGAACTAGAAAACTGCGATTTCATGTCGAAGAGGAAGCCGAAGGAGAAGAAAACCAGGAACATGGCAGCGATAGGGTTACCGAGGAGAAAACGAAGAAAATGAAATGGAATATGCCATGGAAGTTGAAGTGTCTACGAGTAAGAAGAAGAAGAAAAGTGAAAAGAAAACCTTTATTTGGATGAAAATCCATTGAACGTTGTTCAAAATGATCAAAGCTTCGAGGAAAATGGCTATGCAGACTTTGCTGGAGGACGATTTTATTATAGAAACCCTAATGAATCAGAGTCGTACTACATAAACCCTGAAGGATCATAACTTTGCATTAGAAACTCTAATGAATTAGTTATTTATTTCACAGACCTCACTGAACCGGGGTTTGATCATAGTAACCCTCCATAGGGGAAAGATGTTGGCCTTGTTCAATTGGAGTTACACATTACTACCCCATCTACATCTATGAAGCATCTTATAGTAGTTGCATAAGCTAAGCAAGAACAAGCACATTCTGTAGCTCTGCCACATTCTGTTTCAATTGAAGAAACTGAGGATTCTATTCCGTTTATTTCCAGTCCTTCACCAATCTGAGGGAGTAGTTCAGATCACAGTTCACCACTCCAACTTCACTTGTGAGGAAAATGAGGATACAAAGGATTCCATTTCCCATCAGAATCAAGAAGTACTAGAGTTAATGTGCAGCAGTGGGGTCTGTGAAATATGATGGATCTGGAATCAAGTGAAGAAGGTAAAATAAGCTCAGAGTGAAAATCGGTTGGAGGGACACTTAGTGGGGATACAGAAGCCGCAATTGCCAGGGACACTTTTGAAGGAATGCTAGAGATGCTGTCAAGCATGAAGGAAAGTATTGGAAGAGCATTGTGTCATGCTATTGACTATGTAAAATCTAGCCTTGTTGGTAAGGTAAGCTTGATATCTGTTATTTTCCAATAGGGTAAACAAGCAGCTCATTTTATTTTTGCTTACTGTTAGAAAATTAATGATGAAAATTTTCAAGGATTAGAGTGAAGAATGAATATCTTGCTTGTGGATCATTTCTGCATTCATAGTGACTTATGAGAATCCTATACATTGAGTATTTTTCCCTGCATTAACTTATTTATGGGTGAATCCGTGGACCTGGGTAACACTTTTTGGCAAGCGCATTTCGGCCAAAACAGAAAAATGCACCTCGGTCGAGGGCTTGTTAAGCCCTCGACCGAGGTCTTAATATCTCGATCGAGGTTTTATCAAGCCCTTGACCGAGGTATCTAAATACCTCGGTCGAGGTATTTAAATACCTCGACCGAGGTATTGTGGGATTTAAAAACCCTCGGTCGAGGTATTTAAATACCTCAACCGAGGTATTTAGATACCTTGGTCTAGGTTCATACCTCGGTCGAGGGCTTAAAAAAATAGACTTAGCCCACATTCAAACAAATGGAAAATTTCCTGTGCCTTGCAGAGGTGTAAACCCTGCCATTCCTAGCACATAACTGAGCGGAGTTGATACCGATAGATTCACCAACGAATCTTCTATCCATTGAGGTATCATACACGCATTTTGGCATTCATATGATATTTATTTTTTAATTACTTCTAAAACTTATACTTAGAAAACCACACTGCAACTTCGAAGCAGCTCAAAGAAAAATCCGCAGAGTTAAAAATACACAGCCAAAAAATTCTTAAAAATGCACACATCACATATCGACGTGTCCTCTTCAAAAGGGTATCTTTGGTTTTTCAATTTTTGAAAAAATAGAAAAAATTTCTTTACGTGGACAAATATGTGTTTAAAACGATGCTAAAATCGAATGTGGTCACTTTTGAAGAATAATAAATAATTGTATAATGCGAAAAAAATTAACAAAAAAATATGCACATCACACTTCATTTTATGTATATCATGCTCATATATATATATTTTTTAAATTATTAATGCAAGATTGAATTACTCTACGTGGACACGAGCCACTTATTAGCTTCTTCAAATTTTTAAGGTCACACAGTTCATTAAATGCAAAAATTCACACATTAAATGACATCGGAATATTTTTTAAAAACTATCACTATGAAGCCAACATAATATTCTACAATTTGTTTTTTTACTGCAAGTCAAAATTCACATGGCATATATGTGTTTTGAGGGCTTCTATCTAGCACATGAGTAAAAAATCAGGTTTTCATCGCCAAATTTGGCCAAAAAGTGTTACCCATCTTCATGAAATCACCCTTGTCAATGTCTTTTGGTCATTCATTGCACATTATTTAATTTGATTATCTATCTCCTCATCCTTATATTTTATAATATTGTAATTTCCTTTTTGTACATTATCCTTGTTGCTGTCAGCTGTGACTATAGGTTGCAAGCTTGCGGAAAAATAGTAGAATGGTTAGTAAAACCACATTCCTTAAAGATAAACATCTAGGAATGAATATTTTGTAGGCCTTAGCATCATCGATATAGTCCACAAACCACCTTTTTTACTTCTAGCATCCAATTTCCTCTCCTAATTCGAAGGATGTAAGGATATGTTGTGACTCAATGACTTCCAAGTGACCAACTGAAGGCCTTTTTCATGTGAATGCCTTCTCTTTAAAACTTTGCAAGCCTTTTCCCATTCAAGTGTAGGCATGTCAAGTTGCTTCAAATACATCTATAATACTATGGTTATTCCTTTTTCAAATGAATTCATAAGGATAAGGCATGCTATACTCCCTCTTAAAATCCATTTTCTTGCAAAATCAAGGAACTGTCAAGTCTTATACTCCAATGTGTTATCCCCCATTTTACATAGTGGGTCACTTGGAGATTTATGGGATAACTTGGGTTGTCCCATAAGGTTTCTAAACATAAAGGAGGACAATTGTTGGCATCATGAGGACTTTTAGGACAGCTAAATAATCCACAAGCGGCTTTGGGATAGGTTTTAAAATTGTTGAAGAAAGGTGGACCCAAACAATTTTTTTGGGTGTTTTAATAAGGATGTTTAAAAAGGGACTTTGTATCTCATGTTGATAGGGAAAAATATTGACATTGAACTGTAAACTGTGCTGTGAAACATATTAGGTCCATCATTGCAGCTCAAACAGTAAATGAAGTATTCAAATATTAAATATTTTGAACCTTGGAGATTTATTAAATGTTATAAAGTAGAACATCAAAGAGTTGAAGAAAATCTCAATGTTGGAGAGGAATACATCAAACATCATAAAAGACACCTTGAACATTAGTGAATCACACTAACAACAACCTACACACTGTAGAATCTAACTAAAATACCCTATGCATCACCAAATCTCATAAATGGCACCCTGAACATCGAAGAAAGAGAACCCTATGCTGTATGCTGCGCATACAATATATATTCCAACTCGAATCCATTCACTTGATGAGCACCTTAAACTCTTCTCCTTTGTTGGAAAACGTTGCAAAAACTGTAACTGGCCAAAACAATGGACACCGAACTTCTTGTTTAGGATCAATGTTTTTTTTATGCTGCTGTTGTCCTAGGGTTCAAGTTTATGCGTTAACAAATTTAAAATTTCTTCTTAAATGCTCCCTAGATTTCCTAGTGGAAATGCAATTTTTTTTGAAGTCGTTGCAATTGGCACCAACTATTGTACAACATCTAGTGATTATGGCATTTCTATTTATTTTTTATTTGGCGTATTGTCTGAAATTTTAAGGATTTGGACTATTTTGGCTTACGTTGGGGTCACAAGCTACATGGTGTATAAGAAAATGACTAATTTGAAGAGGGCTCAACTATGTTTTGCTGTAAAAAGGAAAAACCTCAATGAAAACAATACCAAAGAAAACCTTAATGAAAACAATACCACTATTGTTTTTACATAAATTTTGACCTGATATTCAATAATAAAAGTTTATCTTTAAATGGATAGATATGTAGTTGAAGAGAATTAACCATTTTAGCAGTTCACCATAATTATGTTCTTAATGCAGCCTGTAATAGAAATCCCCTGGATATAGATGGAGTTTTGTTTTTAACTTTTTGTTTTTCAACCAGCTTTGGAACAGAATTTTATATATATGTTAAAGTTGAACACATATACACCTGGTTCTTAGTAGATTTCATTTCTAATAGCGAATTGTTAAAATGTATTTCAGCTACATTTCTTAACTACCGAGTTTGCTTTTTGATAGCAGCTATGGACATACATAAACAAGAACATTTTACTAGAATATATGATCTAGTTTTTGTCCTGACCCATAAGGGGCGGAGTTTAATTTTTCAGGTAATTTTATGTTTTTTATTTAGGCAAATCTAAACAAGCATTTTACCCTTACTTACCCATCTTCTTCTTAGGTCATCGAGAAGCATAATGGCCATGCTTGTTGCAGTTGAAGCTCTTGGTATGGCTAGAATCCTTATTCTACTAGCTAGGGGGCCTTGAATATTCTTTATTCTTATAACCCTCCTCAGATTCATTCTTTCCTCCCTCCATCACCTTCTCAATGAGGGCTAAGTCTGAAACATCCTCATAACTGATGGAAAATTTTTGTAGTCTCATCTCCTCTCCAATAAAAGAATTTGATTACTACTTAAATTCAAGAAAATGTTCACAACCATTGATTACTTGGACAAGGTTGTGCTCCAATGGACTAAACCATTCATAGAAACCCAAACTAGCTCATTATCCTGAACTGTGTTTCTAGTTGTTGCAATCTAGTTTTTCATCTTTTCTTTTTAATGAGATTGCTTGCTAATGTTTTTCTTGTATGGGAAGAGGTGAGATTGTTCTTTAAGAGCATCTTCTTAGATATATTCACACTCTGGAACAATGTTTCCAAGGCATCATACATGTCTTTGGTTGTGTTTTCCCTGACTATACAAGGGATCAAGTGATCCTTCACTGAATCCAATAGGATTCGCTTTGCGGTTACTACCTTGTTGTGTTTTTCCAGATATTTGGGTTTGTAGGTGGTGAAACCATCTTCTCTACAACGTACCACAAATCTACCATTTTTGGGAGGTTTTACAATCTCAATTTCCACAGCACAAAGTTGAAGAGGCTCCCTCCAACAAGTGACGTTCACATGCTGGGAATGGCCATTGTTTCCACTGCTTTGTCGCTGCATCAAAAATAGGATTTCCTACCCCACAAACCTTCTAAGGTCCACATGCCAATCACTGCACAATTTTGCTTCAATCATTGAAGCTTGGACATACTGCCCACTGCAATCCTTTGACACTTCTCTACTCTAGACAACAAATTAGTCAAGGGACAAGGATTAGCTAAGCTATTGGCTGAATCAAATTGTCAAGCTCTGGGATTGCATGTGATGGCTGAAGAGTTAGCTTAGGAAGAAGATCAAGCAATCTTGGAAAGAGAGAAGATTATGGACTATTACTCAGCATCCACATGGTACGTAGACATTGTGTATTTTCTCTTGTTTTTGCAATGTCCTGAGCATTTAGATAGAAAAGATGCTAGATATTTAAAGCTAAAAGCTACTAAGTATTGTCTAGTAGAAGAGAAGTTATTCTGGAAGGACCCAGGTGGTATTCTACTCAGATGCTTGGATAAATCTGAAATTGAAGGAGTAATTTCTGAATCTCATGAGGGTGCTTGTGGAGGTCACAAGTACTGGAAGACAACAGCATACAAGATTTTAAGAGCTGGGTACTATTGACCCTCTTTGTTTGCAGACGTATATCAGCAGGTAAGAGCCTGTATCCCTTGTCAGAAGTTTGCTGGCAAACAAAAATTGTTGTGATTTCCCCTAAAACCTATTGCAATAAGTGCTCCTTTCCAGCAATGGGGTCTGGATTTTATAGGGGAGATAAATCCATCTTCCTCAAAACAACATAGGTGGATTCTAGTTGCAACAGACTTCTTTACCAAATGGGTGGAAGCCATCCCTGCTAGGAATGCCACAGACAAAGTAATTATGGAAATTATTGAAGAAAATATCCTTAGTAGGTTCGGGTGTCCTCAGAAAATAGTAACAGATAATGCAAAGGCTTTCAAGTCTAAGGCAATGGAAGCATTTTGTGAAAATAATGGTATCTTGCTGAAGCATTCAAATCCTTACTATCCCCAGGGTAATGGTTTAGCTGAGTCCTCAAATAAAAACATCATTCAGAGTATCAAAAAGTTGCTTAAGCATAATAAGAGATCATGGGATTCTATGCTGAAATATGCATTATGGGCTGATAGGATAATAGTTAAACAAGCAACTGGAACTTCCCCTTTCCAATTAGTGTATGGCACAGATGCAGTTTTCCTATTCAATTGGGAATCCCAGTGATGAAGTTTCTTCAGAATTTCCAGGAAGAACCAAATGATATGCAGAGAAGGATTTATGAGATGATAGAATTGACACATAACAGGGAAAAAGTGGAAGAAAGGGCACAGTCATACAGATTGAAGATTAAAAGCATATTTGACAGGAAAATCAAAGATAACACTTTCTCAGTTGGTGATATGGTTTTGAGGTGGGATTCCAGGAAAGAGAAAAAAGGGAAGCATGGAAAATTTGACAACCTCTGGTTTGGCCCTTTCCTAGTATCTAAAATGTTGGAAAATAACACTTTTGTCCTGCAGTCTTTGGAAGGTGAGGAATTGTCAAGTCCAGTCAATGGATGATTCCTCAAGCATTTCTACAGTCTTTGAGGAGATTTTTACTTTTCATTGTATATACCGGTGTGAGTAAAGCATAATAAGGACTCCATAACCCAATGGAAATTTTGCAGACTAGTAGGTAGCAGAAGAGAAGGCACTGGTCTACAGGTTCTTGAAGCCTCACAGGGAGGACTTCAACCCGCAGCTGGAGCTAGATGTTAAGTCATGAATTTGTTCTCTTCAGTATTATATTTTGCTTGTGATTTTTTGTTTTAAGCTTGCTCATTTGCTTACTTCTAGTAAATTTGGTTTAGAGTGAAATTTTGATTTTTTGCCTTTAGGATTTCATTATTTTTGTTTTTTTTATGTCGTGAAGGGTTATATATGATATATGTTGAGTAATAGTTTCATAAATAAGCACTAAGACCAAGTTTTAGTCATTTAAACCTATGTTAAAGTTGAATTAGTGGTCAAAAAGAACAAAATTTTATTTTCAAACTTTCTTGTAGCGAAACGGTTAAAATTTTACACTGGCACGCTACAACAAAATCGTGGGTGCAAAATTTGTCAGTTTTTACGCCGAATTCTCCAATATTTTCGCTCCTGGGATGACTAATCCCATGTGTAGGCAGGTTTAATATGTGTTTCATCAAAGATAATCATGCAAACAGGTGTTTTCTATGACGTGAGAGAGATCGTGGCAGTGAGAAGTTAAGGCTTGGCAAATCATGATAGACCGTGAAATGAGGCGAGATTGACGGGAAATAGGTTCTCCAATTAAGCATTACGAAGCTGGTGGAGAAGTGGAATGAAGACACATTGCTAAGAATTGAGAATTTGCAGTTGAGGAAGGAATTTAGGGTTTTCTCAGTGCGACAGTTGGAAGTAAGCTGAAGACTTGAAGACACCTGGACGGTTAAATTCGACATTCAGATAGTCCAAGAATCAACTTTTAACACCTGCAGCAAGATGGAAGTGAGGTATTCCGTGTGACCTTGGTCATGGCCTTTTAAATTGGGGGTTTTTCTATTAATGCTTATAAGGTTAAATTGATTAAAGAAAACATAAACTCATGTACTCAACAAGCTCCCAACGGTGAGAGATCAGTCCAAAAGGTCTAAATGAACATCTTTGATATTAGTAAAGTTCAGTAGAAGCTCTGTTTAAATACCTTTGGTGCTCTGTTTGACCTAAATTACCCAATATCGGTACAAAACATTCCCTGCATTGACAATAGAACTGACTGTTAAAAAATCAAGAAAAAAAAAGCCAGGGAAAATCCAAAGGAGAACTGAATGTCAAAAATCTGAAAACTTGAGGAAAAAAGGCTGTTAGGTCACTAATAGGTTCTAAAAATCACACAGAAGCATCATCAAGCCTTGGGAAAGCAGATGAAGAAGAGTGGGAAGACCAACAGGGCTAAGCCCACTGAGCTGAATTGGATAGACAAGTTTCCAGGGTGTGTTGAACTCTTTGAGAATGTTGGATGGTTGAACTTCTTTAAAAAGATTGATGGATATAATACCGAAGTTTCTCATAAATTTGCTCAATGTTATAACCAAGATATAGTATCATTTGATACTCTGAAATTCAAATTAACTGTAGAGTTGGTGGCTGAAGCAATAGGGGTCAAGAATGAAGGAGAGCTTTGGTTCAAAAAGGTGCCATTTACCTTCAAAGCCCAAAGGTATCTATTTCCTGTCATTGTTCTAGATTGGAGCAAGGGAGTGCTTATCCATAATTTAAGAGCTGAATGGGTAGAGCCTATGAATGTTCTACAAAGCTACATTACATGTGAAGGGAGGTATGCTTTTGTCTTCAAGTATCATTTCAGGTTCCTTCAGCACCTTGATGGTGAATCAAGGATGAATCTCCCTTTCTTCCTGTTAAAGAGTTTGCAGAAAATGTCAAGCAGGATCAAAGAGCATTAGAATCACATAAGTCAATCCATCTTTCACCATGGGTTAATTAAACTTATTATTAACATTGTTCTGCAAAAAGAAGGAAAGACTTGGGACTACTTTCTCTTTTGGTTTGGGTTCCACAATAACTAGGAAGCACAACCTACCAGAAAGCAGGTTGATAAGGGACAAATCCTAATTAGAAAATTAAGACAAAAAGGTGAAGGATGAAGATGAAAAATCTGTCAAGTTAGAAGAAGTGGAAGAACCTTCAAAAGGAGATTATGAATCTCAGCAGCCTTCAGTTGACAGTGAGAACCAAAATTTGTTGTTTATTCATAAGGAAGCCCGGCTTGTTAAAAATGAAACACCAGCAGAAGCACTCATTGATGAAAAAATTGTTTTTACAGAAAAGGTTTTAAGAGATGAAGAAAAAAGTAAGGTCCAACAACGAAGCCCAATTACCATCTTATCTAAAGATGAAGCTTACTTGTTGGAAGGAGATGAGTTGACTGTCAGTGCTGAGACTAGGGTTGGGACACACAGGAAGTTCTACAGTCAAGAGGATAATACAGTAATACCAAAGAAGAAGAACATCAAGGTTAAATAATTTGCCTCTATCATGCATCAAGGAAAAAGTTTAAATATAATAGGAGAGTTTGCCCCAGGATGGAGACCCAAAACTAGGTCCAAAAACAAATTGAGGCTGAACATGAAAAAGCTACTAAACCCTAAGTTAAGCACATAAGAGGTAACTGTGCTTGATAATTCTTCCTCAGATGAAAAGCTAGAATCTAGCAAAGGTAACAGAAAAGGGATGAAACCATTAAAGACATAAGAAGAATCTAGCCTCATTCAGACTAAGTTATCTGCTGTGTTTTTAGAGATACGAGGTAAACTGTTGAAGGAGCAGCAAAAAGATGAAACAGAGATGTCTTATTCATAAAATAAGCTATTGAGGGATGAAAATGCTCCTGTTGAAACAGATAATCAAGAAAACCCAAGTGTTCATGATATTCCCACAGAGCTGCTGCCTGAGGATGAGGAAATATTCAGAAAGCTAAACATCCCATGGATGCCTAGTGAGCTACAGAATACAACAGGAAGCAAGGCATTTGACTCAGAAAAGAAGAATTTGCAAAGAGCCATCAAGCAGTATAAACATCAAATAGAGTATATGCAAGAAACAAATGATGGTTTAATTACAGCTAATAAAAGACTCAGGGAAGACCTAGAAGAAGTGAATGGTCACTACCAAGAGCTTATTGCAGTCTCCAAAGAGGCCCTAAAAAGGAAAAGAAGTACATATTTACAGTGTGTAGAATTGAAACAGACTGTCAGAAGCCTACAGCAACAGAATGAGGATCTTACTAAAAGAATAACAGAGATGGAAGCTGAGCAGCAGAAATCTAGGAAAAAGGCCCAAGCCTTAGATGGGATAGCTCTGTTAGCAGAAGTTGCTAAAGACCTATGAGCATTGTTAGCTAATCCAGTTACTTGTTATGTTTTTGAGAAATACTTTATTTTTGTAATTATCATTTTGATAATACCCTATCGATGAGTAGGCTAAAAACAATTAGGGTTTAGACTCTAACTGAATTTTGAAAAAACAGTATTTAGGAAGGTCACAAAGAGAACAAAAATACTTATGTATTATAGATGCCTAGTCGATGACACTCTCTGATCAAGTTGACTCTTACCTCGAAGTGACAACTTGTTCTATTAAAGCTCTCGCTTATCATATCCCTCTAAGCCTCATGCTTTGGGGGGAATTCTGTTATACCCAAATCCTGTCACCAACATGTGATGAGATCCTTAACATCTATGTTTTCCCTAACTCCCAAACTTGGAGTGGAAACTTGCTCTGAATATCAATTCTACATAATAAAAAAATAGCATCGCGCTTTCCCTTTAGCTCATGAGCGGTACCTTGTTCAACACCACCTGAGTCCTATTATAGAAAATTGGTGCCACCACGTATATGCTTTCTTCTTGAAGCGGTTCTTACCCTTCACCGCTCTGTTATAAAGGAACATAAGCGGTACCCTTGGTAAAAATGGAAAAAAGAGGATTCTCGAGGCTTCTAGAACATGAGCCTCATGTCCTCCCTTATCCCTATCAATCTGGGTTAGTTGGAGTCGAGATCCCTCTTGGTAGGATCTCATGGCCACCTCACGCATAATTATCTCAACTATCCCTATCCATTGAGCCCTATAAATACAAGCTCATGTCCCATAGTTGAGGGGGAGAATTGAATGGTAATGTTATGCTACTGAATTGATTATCTAGCCCAATCCATTGGAGAGCGCAAGAGAGCAAGTTGGAGTTATCGGGAATGAGGTGTTTTTCTTATGGAGGAGTTTGTCAACACTAAGCCATTGGTTGTAATTTTCTTCATTCATTTCTTAATGCAAAGATGATTTCCATCCCACATATCTGTTGTATTGATCTCACATGTATATGTTACTGGATTCCTTAGTCACTAGTATGGATGTATAAATAATGTTCTGGTAGCTTTGATGTTCTTGTTTGTTTGACATGTTCTCAAGGTACACAGGTTCGTCATCAAAGCATTATTCCAGGTGTTTACAAAATTCATGGAAGGTCTTCATACTTTTTCATTCACTCATTTGTTCTGGATCTGAACCATTCAGACTAGAGGAACAAATTTTGTCTGCAGAAGGTGCAATATTCTTGACAACAGTTTGGCTCGTCGGGCTTCCTTGTTCATTTTTCCCATAGTCAATATTACTTATGTTGACAAACCCACTAGGAGATGAGTTTTTGGATCTTACCTCCATAGACGTACACAGGGTCGTAGGTGTGTCATATTCGTATTTTGGATCTGGGGCTTCTTGTTGTTGTTGTTCTTCTTCCCTTTCAGGGATAGGCTGATATTCCTCTTCTTCATCGCAAGAACATCCATCAAAGTGCGAAGTAAAATTGTAATCTTCTCCTTTGGTCATACTGCAACTTCCTATCATTGTCACAATTCTTCTTCTTTTTCTTGACCAAAATATTCTTACACTCCTTAAACGTCCACATTCTAGTTCATTTCCGCTATCACCAGGGAACATGCCAGCTTATTTTTCTCCATTTTTATCACATTTCATCTGCGACATAAACCAGGTATTTATATACAGTTCTTTACTCGCCAGACTCTATCCTTAGGATTCCTTTTTCGCATATAAGCATCTTTATCCAAATCCTCAAAGATGTCAAATACCTTCCTCTGGGTCCTTGGAAAATTTTTATTTCCGCCTCACTATATGAGTGTTGGCTGGGGAAAGGAGCATAAGGAAAAAGTGCATGCACACAACCAAAGAAGATGTGCCACGCGTGCAATAGAAGTAAAGGAAGATCACGAAGGAACCAAAGGACCCGCACAGGCAGAATAGATAGGTGCACGATGAAGGAAAGGAAAGCCCAGAAGTGCACAAACGATAACGGCTGGAAAGCAATAGGTGCAGAGTCCAGATCATGGTCATTTATGGTGGCGTAAGCCTGCAGCTACCCATGTACAAGAGGATATTTGTAAGTTAGGCCGATAGTGCCTCATGTCAAGTCATGATCACCACAACTATAGCTTGAGGGGCGCCTGATGGTGACAGTTAACCGACTGTCGGTATGCAGTCGACCCTGCGGGGTCATGTAATATAGTATAAATAGGAGGGACACAATAGCTGGAAGGTTGGCTTGTGTTGGATTTTGTTGGCTTTTAGTGGCCTTAGTTGTTTCTCATCCATTGTGATTATGTTTTAGGTCAATTTTTGTGTAATACCTTTTTTTGTTTAGTGGTAATCAATGGAAGGATGCCATTTTGATGTAATGTTGTAGGGATCAGGGAAGAGAAGACTCAGGAAGAGTCAGGTAGCAATAGAGGGGTTGTTGAGCTGTGGATCTGGCTATTGTGTGCACAGACTGCTAGGAGTATATTTAGAGTAGAAGAGAAAACTAGAGAGCATGAGAACCATAATTCTAAGTCTTAAAGACATATCTTAAGACCAGTCTACATCCTGCATGCTGCAAGGTGCAGTATCCTTTTCTCATGCCAAATGAAGAGCACCTTGGTGGTTTTTCCCAGATGAGTTTCCATGTTATTTCTTGTGTCTGAATGAATGATTGATATGGTGAATGTTTATGTGAATGGTTGTTGTTTTCTTTCTGTATAATGTTAAATACGGCTTAAATATCTGGTGTTACTATGTAATCAGCAGGAGGATAATTGGAGAGGCATCATTGAAATGAACATGTATTTGTCAGCTTGTATTTTTCTCTCTTAAGTCACGACTTGAGTCATAGGCACGATTGGTATGATTCAAGTACACAACACAAGTTGCGCCAATTGTGAAGTGGAAAGGAAGGTCAAGTTGCGCGTGATGACATGTATTTTTTCTCGGTTGCGCAAGACTGACTCCTCTGTCCATCCATCCTATTTTATTCATTGAGCTCCTTGGCTACGAGCCAAGGGACTATAATCCCTCGACAATCATGAAAACATGGTTACGGCGGTTACCCCTCTAAGAGATATCTTAGGTGAGACTGCGCCAGCTTCGCAGGCATTTCTGATAGGGCTTGTTCTGTCAGGCCGGTATCTCGAGTAGTTGTTGGATTAGTGGGCTCTGTAGAACCTGGGTCGCGTGAGTTATGAAAAGTGTCTAACAAATGGTTCCATTACCTGGACCTATTGATCAAATCAAGGGAAATGTTGTGGCACCCAACGAAGAAGGAGATAGAAGACTGGGTGGACTCTAAAACACTGGAATTCATGTAATAAGAGAGTGCAGGAACAAGGTTGAGTCGCATAGTCCGTGAAGGGTATATCATTTGTAATAATTAGGAGTAATATGGAAGGTAGTAAGAAGAAATGTTCCATGGAAGTTCTAAGGATGAGTTGGGCACTAGATTCTTGAGAAGCAGAAGGAGGTTCTAGTTATAAAAGAGTAGAAAGGTAGCAAGAGGCAGGAGGGACTATAGCCTGCCTAGGGAGGGCGAATATGGATATGATTCACACCTAGATGAAGGGTTCTATGATGAAGAGGAGGAGTATATACTGATTTTTGATAGAGAATAATCGAGAGAGTCTACAGAATCGTCAAGGATAGGACGTGACTCTGACATTCTAGAAAGATCCCCTGAAGTGAGACCTAAAAATTCCTCACCTAAGCCACTTGTGAACACTAGCAGTCCTAGTGTCGACACTGGTGTGCAAGGAATCCCATCAGCGATCCTAGTAAATTTGGTAAATCCGGGGAATCCAATGAATAATCCCAACACCACCCTAATGGCGGGGATAGACGTTAGACTACCCACCTTTATTGGGAATGGGCCAGAAGACCTAGAACAACATTGGTTCCTTTGTGAAGCTGTCTAGATGGTACGCTTAGTTCATAATGCAGATATAAAGAAGGCACAGATGATCAGGACCTTAAGGGGTCATGCCCTGGATTGGTTCATGAAATTTTGTGCTGTACCAATCGGAACACCCCAGAAGACTCTTGGGGAGATTTGACGAGCAATGATCTCAGAGTTCTGAAAACCCCAATCGGAGTCCCAATGTATTACTGAGATCAAGGAGATTAAGTAGGCTTCGGCCAAGATCGTATGGGACTTTGATGAACGGTTCAAAATGATGATGGCTAAAGTTAGCTTCTAGATGTCGGACATGTGGCATAAAGAGTGGTTTATTGCTGCGTTTCTACCACACATTAGAGGACCACTCATGTAGAAAAATATTGCAATGCATACATAGGCACTGGTGTTGGCAATGAAGCTAGAGGCCTCACCTATTAGGGATGGCGCCGCAAGAATGATACAGATTCAATCGCAATTGGCTAATCTGACAATTCAACTCCAAGACATAAAAAGAGGAAAAGAAGTACACAAAGATCTCTAGTGTACGTGATGCTGGACCAATGGACATACCAAAGATGAATGCCCAACCTATAGGAACTACATCTCATCTGGTGTGTCAAACACATTAGGGGCCCAAGGTTGCCCTGGTGCAATATCTTCCAAACAAGGGGACACCGTGATGTAGATTGCATGTTCATGCAAAAGACGATATGTACACCAGCCATTTTATATTGTAAATTTTTTAAATCTATAGGACATGATGAAAAAGATTGTAGGGCTTACCAACTCATGAGAGAGAAAATGGTAGATGCATATCTAATGAAGACTGAGGAGAAAATAAATATTGAACAGGCTGTGCCTCAGTTTCAGGTTGCACCTCAGTTCCACGTTGCACCTCAGTTTCCACCTACATAGTAGTTCCATATGGCACCACAGTTCTAGAATACAGCCCTGTATAACTTGTACCAACAACAGTACCAGCAACCGCAATACCTTCTACAACCACCTCAACTTCAGCTAAGGGGGGGTGGAAATTACAGGGGCTAAGGAGGAGGAGGATTTGGTCGAGGGAGAGGGCCAATAGTATGTTACAATTGTGGAGTACTGGGCCATTATGCTAGGGACTTCCCTAAACCTACGAAGACTTGCTCATATTGCAGAAAAGAGCACAATGTGGAGCAATGTTTGCAACTCATCACTCGATGGCAATCTCGGAAGGTTGGAACAGCTAACCCAGCACCAAACCTTGCACCAAATCCTATGCCAAATGCTCCAAACCTGAATGCTAATGTCAACATATAGATGATAGTCATCGAACCATGAGTGTTGGAGCAGGGTCCTACAACTACAGAAGAAGCTGCCAGTTTAGCAGATAGACATTTTTGGCGGAGAGGAGATAAGGTAGAACTACGACGCCGTAGCATGTTTCTAGCTGCAGATTAGAGCCGGAAACCATGACGGTTGGGACAGAAAAGTCAAGGAAGATGACGGTACCTGAGTGGCCGAGAAGAGAGAGCTCACCCACTGCATTGAAGGCAGTGGCAGAAGACAAGAGGGCTCAGCTACCCTCATAAAGGAAAATAATCAATGAGGCCGAGGTATTGAAGACAAAGGACAGAACTAGGGAAGCGGTGCACAGTACCCATGATTAGTATCGGGAAGCATGGAAGACCGCAGAGAGCTGTGGTGTGACGGAAAGCAGCCACCTCAAGTACAGATAGGCCGACTGTCACTAGTTAGGGTTTTGGGTTACTGTTGGGACATGCCCATAGTGTTGTAATGGCGAGACCTTCGGGCCGCCTATAAAGGGATGTATTTTTATATTGTAAAGCGTTGGTTGGTTGGTTGGTTGGTTGGTTGGACAATTGTATAAGGTTAGACAATAGTTGATCAGTTGTATAGGAGCCAAGCTCTGGTTCTGTTATTAGCTGTAGTTATCTTACTGTAACCAGTAGCTGGCTCATTGAGCATGCATGTAACGATCCGTAGGGATCGAAAGAGAGGGAAGATTATATTGTAAGAGGTGCAATATAGAGAAGAGAAGAGATCTAAGAGAGAAGGGCTCCAGGCTGTGTGCGGAGTTACCTAGAAGATATCGAGCTGCATATGCGGTGCAGCAGAACTGTGTTTACCTTCCGCTGAGCTATAATAGAAACATAGTTCTGTGGACGTAACTTCCATCCTGGAGGTGAACCACGTCAAAATCGAGTGTTATGTGATTGATTTATGTGTTGTGTTTATTTGTTGCATGTATCAGTTACTTCATGAACCTTGCTTACAGTTATTGTATGTATGCGTTATTCAGTTTACAGCACTGTAGAAATAATTGCAAGTTGAAATCCTTAAGTACCTTGTATAAGAGTCTACCTATGTTTCAGTTATTATAATTAAGAGTCGCAGAGGTAAGAAACCTTGTATGTTGAGTCCCATAAGTCAGAGCAAGTAGCACTAAGTACGCTGAGCTGCAGTGGTAGGATATCGCACCAGCAGAGAAGCTGTGGTGTGCTGTGGTTGAGGATCTAGCGTAGGAGGGAGTTACGCCTTTCCCTAGGTGAAGCGATGCGATAAGGACTAGAGTCGTCGCAAGTAAGAGGAAGTGCGCATCGCGCAGAGAGAAATCTCGCAGGCTAGAAGAGATGCGAGACACACAGGCTACCACAGAACCTGGTCCAAGACACTTGAGTCTTTGGCCAACCCATTAGAATCACTTCGGGTGAGACTTTAGGCCACTCTGCGGTCTGTCGCCGAAAGGGCCAGTGAGCTAGGGGTGTTCTTGGTTAAATACAATAAACCCGAGTCTGCCCACGCAAGCCAACAAATGGTTTCATTGTCGGTTTTGAACAAACTGAGCATGGATGTTCTAGTGGTGGCCTACTAGAGATGAACTCAACGAGTGGGTTTGGTCTAAGGAGAAAGAGTTTGCTGAACGAGAGAACAAGAGTCCTAGACTGAGTACAGAGGCCTGGTTACAAAAACATATCATTACAGACCTGCATGAGATATTTTTTGCAACCTTTGGAAATGAGCTTTATGACTGGTTGTCAAAGTTGACTGACACAAGCATATTCAAGAAGAAAAGAAACATTATCTGGACACCAGAGCTGATTCAGACCATGAAGAACCTTGATAATCCCATTACTAGAGCAGTAGATTTCTGGCTTGCGAGTGTGCTAGAAGGATTTGTCACAGAGTTTGCAGTTGACAAGAGAAAAAGCTTCAGCGAGGCTGAGCACTACTTCTTCAAAGGATATCACGGTAAGTACCTAAAATCTTTAAACTTGTCCATTAAGATGTTATTACATGAAAAAGGAACAACGGATCTAGTTTTAGACGAATAAGTAAAGATAGTAATGTCACAAGAGTTTGAAAGTGACCTTGACGACATTGGACGTACACTTAGTGGAAAGAAATATAAAGTAGATTTCAGATCTCCCATATTTTAAGACAATTCAGATAATACTAGACAACAGAGTCATAGTACCACAAAAGGAACAAAGGGGGGTATCCCTTACCACCCTTACACCCCACAGAAACAGATCGGGACTTAGAACAATCCCATAGGAACTCCATCTAGTAGCTCATAGACAGTACCTACCACTGCTACATCACCTCCAGCTACACCGCTGAGTGGTAGTAACACAGCAAATCAACATACACCGCGTAGAAATAGAATGGGGGATGATATGAAGTTACCTATATTTAAGGGTACATGGGCAGAGGACCCGGAGCAGCATTGGTTTCTATGTGAATCCATGTGGACCATTAAAACCATCAATGACGATAATATTAAACTTGTACAGTTGGTCACCACACTAAGAGATCGAGCCTTAACATGGTATATGAAGTATACCACAGTACCCAGAACACTTTTCCAGATCAAGACCGCCATGATTAAAGAGTTTAAGAAACCTAAGTCTGAGTCACAGTGCATTATAGAGATCAAATACATCAAACAGTTACCTACAGAGTCGGTGTGGGACTTTGATCAGAAATTCAAAGCCCTTATAGACCAAGTCATCTTTGAGTTTGCGCCAGAGCAGCATAAGGAATGGTTTATTGCAGCGTTTCTCCCTCACATCAAACTACCGTTAATGCAGCAGAAACTCCAGACGCAGGATGACGCGTTGGAGATGGCGATGAAACTAGAGGCTTCACCTCTAGCGAAAACCAGCACAGGCATGACAAATCTGCAAAACCAGCTGGCTAATCTCACATTACAGTTGCATGAGCTTAAGAAATGGAAAGAGGTTGTGCAAGACATATGGTGCATAAGGTGTAAAGCACAAGGCCATACTAAAGACAACTATCCAGTTTTTGTAGAATATCTAGCGACAGGGGCTCCAAACCCCTTACCACAGACCCACAGGCCGTGGTGTGAAATATGCAAAACGCGAGGACATCTACGTCATCAGTGCCCTCTACTTCAGAAGTACGTGCAGACACCTAAGAACTTATACTGTGTATTCTGCAAGTATGTAGGCCATGACGAACATGATTGCCGAGCCTATGATCTCATGGTCAGGAGCAAGCAAGACATGTACAGAGTCCAATAAGAAACATAGGGTCCAGCAGCAGGACCACAGCATGATTCGGCTTATGGTGACCATGGAGGAGGATTCAGAGGATGAGGAAGTGGAGGAGGCTTTGGCTGTGGAGAAGGCTTTGGCCGTGGAGAAGGATTTGGCCGTGGTTGTGGACCAGTTACTTGCTACAACTGTGGAGTTGTAGGACATTATGCTTGGGACTGTCAGAGTCCCACCGCCACTTGTAACTATTGCAAATCTTATGATCACACTATAGAGGAGTGTCCTACCTTGATATAGAAGATCAAAGAACCTAAGACATCAGCACACTAGAACATCCAGCTTATTGCTGCTAAGTAGGAAGAGCCAGAACCAAGAGTCAATATTGTGACTCGCAGCAGTGTTTCCACCAGTGAGACATCGCACGATACTGAAAATAACACAGGTCAGGAGTGGGTGCGCAGAGCTCCTAACAAAGAAAAACCACTTGACCTACAGAAGAATAAACAGACATTTCAGGAAGCTAAGACTTTCTTTGATGACCCTATGCAATCAGGATCATAGGTACCACCATCTAGGGGCATACCGCAGCAAGCACCTTGTGGCATTAGCCCTGTACAGATATCGCAGGCTACCACATCTGGTACATGCGATGAGGACGAGATGACAGGAAGTGTACATTCCTTCCTGCGGAGTTGTTTAAAACTCGTGAGAAATGAGCAAGCTATAGGAGAACTTTAGCGCATCATATATCAGTGTCATCCATCTTCTTCCGTGAACAGTACACAACGTGCTGTTCATAATATTACGGGACATACAAGAACAGGAAGAGAGATGCGACTCACAGCACAGGTTGGAGAATTCAAAATGGATGAGGTGATCCTAGATCTAGGATCAGACGTAAATGTTCTGACTAAGTAGACATGGAAATAGATGGGTAGAACTAAGTTAGTCAGATCGCCTATCCATCTGAGATTAGCTAATCAGTAGTGGGTATCACCCCTGGGTCGATTACTGCAAGTGCCAGTTGACATTGACGGAGTTCGCAGCTTTGCGGATTTTGAAGTTATAGAAATCATTGGCGATAGTAGACCATATCCAGCACTACTAGGCATTGATTGGGTGATCGATAACATGGCCGTTATCAACCTAAAGAGAAGACAAATGACCTTTGAGGATGCGCAGATCCGGGTCATCGCACCGTTGGATCCTTTTCAGGCTCCTAGATATATTGAACCTATCCGAGCAGAGGAAGAGGCACGTAACATAGAGAGTCTCTATCAGATGACTGCGAACCAGAGCGACTACATCAATCTGACTGTAGAAGGGAACATTAGTTGGCGATGCGAAAGCTCATGCGCATCAGATTCAGATGTTGGTCTAGAGAACTGGCAGAACAGACTTCACGAAGTCTCAACACGTATATGTGAGTACTTGACTAAGTCACTGTGATGGATTGGCACAGAGATCAATGAGATTCCATCATTTCATGGTCTAACAGATATCCAGGACTTTCTCAAGTAGTTTGAACAACAAATTCCTCACGAGCAGAGGATCGTAGCTATGACCTTGCAGTAGGAGCCACACCTGCAAGATGGTGGTATGCACATAAAGAGAATATCGCATCATGGGATGATATTAAGAGACCGATGGCGATCATATTTTCTATCGATAGAGAGCATGTCCAATAGAAGTACACAGGAGAAAGTGACCCCAGGTCACATATTCAGACATGTGAACAGAATTGGTCAGACATTCCCGAGGATGAATGGGTTCACCGATTCATTCACACTTTGGACACAGTTCCAAGGAACTGGTACACAGAGACTGAACTACGCAAGGGAACAACTACATGGCCACTTATGATAGACAGCTTTCTACTCACCTTCGCTTTTGAATCTGAGTATCCAAGTGTTGACTAGGCCCTAGATATAATAAAGATTAAGATATTTGAGGATTGTACCTTATCAGTACAGACTCAGCCTGAGTGGGCCATCCAGTTAAAAGATGCGCTTGAGTGCTATAAATTTGAAGTAGAACCAGAGGATGAGGATGAGGATCCTCGCAACACTGACATTGCGGAGTCAGAAGGGACTCGCGATGTTGAGGGACCACAATTAGAAATTCCGGCAATCACAGAACCCATCAAGATTAAAAAGATCAATATTGGCATAGAAACAGAACCAAAGTTTGCCTCTATTGGAGACTATTGGAACGATGAAATAGTCGGACAGATTGCAGACTTACTACATGACTATCAGGACCTATTTTCCACCAAGTTCACAGAGATGAAGGGAATAGTCAGAGACCTGGGAGTAATGAGGATACCATTGAAGGAGGATGCTCGACTAGTCAAGCAGTGTCCATATAGATTAAATCCGCGCTATAAAGAAAAAGTTAAGGATGAAATCGATAAGATGCTAGTGGCAGGTATCATTGAGCTCGTAGAAGAGAGCGAATGGGTTAGTCCCATGGTCGTACAAGAAAAGAAAACTAAAGGAAACATCAGCATCTGTGTCAATCTGCGTAAACTCAACGATGCATTGCTTCAAGATCCATTTTCGACATCGTTTACTGATGAAGTGTTAGACAACGTGGGAGGACAGGAGGTCTACTCCTTCACTGATGGATTTTCAGGCTATCACCAGATCAGAATCCATCCAGAAGATCGATCCAAGACCACCTTTACAACATAATGGGGCTCATTCCAGTATACGGTAATGCCCTTTGGTCTTAAGAATGCACCAGCTATCTTTTCTAGAGTAGTAGTTGCTTTATTTAAAGAATACATCCATAAATTCCTAGAAGTTTATTTTGATGTTTGGACTGTATTTGGATTAATTGACAAGCACATAGGAGATTTAAGACTGATGCTAGAGAAATGTAGGCAGTACCAGATTTCTCTAAACTTGAAGAAATGTATATTCTGTGCGCCATTTGGTATTTTGTTGGGTCACATTGTTTGCAGACAAGGCTTGATGGTAGATCCCGCAAAGATCGCCATCATTGTAAATCTTCCAGTACCCAACTCAGTCAAGCAATTGAGGACAGTACTTGGTCATACCGGGTACTACAGAAATTTCATCAAGGGCTACGCAAAGATTACAGCACTGATGAAAAAACTGTTAAAGAAAGATGTAAAATTCCTATGGAATGAGGAATGTCAGCAGAGTCTAGACACACTTAAAGAGAACATGGTTACAACACCCATCTTAGTATTTCCAGACTGGACTAAACCGTTTCATGTACATGTAGATGCATCTAGCATCGCACTAGGGGTTGTTTTAACGCAACCAGGAGAAGGGGATATTGATCATCCTATCGCATACTCCAGTAGAAAGCTATTGACAGCAGAAAAGAACTACACCACGACAGAAAGAGAAGGATTAGCTATGGTGTATGCGCTACAGAAGTTTAGGCACTACCTATTGGGTGCCTCGTTCAATATGTTTATTGACCATTCTGCATTGAAGTATCTGGTCAATAATCCAGTGTTAGGGGGGAGAATCTGCAGATGGTTACTCCTCTTTCAGGAGTATGATTTTGAAATCATCGTGAAACCAGGAAGATTGAATGTTGGACCTGATCATCTGTCGAGGATAGACTCAGGAGAAGAGCCAAGTAACCTAGAGGACAATTTGCTGGATGCGCAGTTGTTTTCTATCCAGATCACAGATGACTACTATGCTAATATCATTCACTTTCTCACTACAGGATTAGCACCTGACGAGTTTATTAAGAAGCAAAAGAAGCAGTTGGTTGTTAAAATAGCAGACTTCACCCTGATTGCAAGACAGTTATACAATTTAGGTCCAGATGATATCCTGCGCAGATGTGTGATGCCGCATGAAAAATATGCTATCATCAAAGAAGCACATTTAGGAACCGCGGGAGGTCATTTCGCAAGAAAGCCGACTACGCAGAAAATCCTAGCTGTAGGATTATGGTGGCCTACGTTGCACAAGGACAGTAAGGACTTTTGCAGATGCTACGATATCTACCAGAGGGTAGGAAAAACCTCACGACAAGATGAAATGCCACTGCGACCGCAGGTTACGCTGCGCGCATTTGACAAGTGGGCTATAGACTTTGTGGGTCCTATCAACCCACCAGGAAAATGCACTGGTGCGAGATATATCATCACTGGCACAGAGTACCTCACTAGATGGGCAGAGGCCAAAGCAGTAAGAAATTGTGATGCTGCTACAGCCGCACAGTTCCTTTTTGAAAACATCATTAATAGATTTGGATGCCCAGTAGTTTTCATGAGCGATCAAGGTACACACTTCTTGAACCACACTATTGAGGCCTTGACGAAATAATTTCAGATTCAACACCATAAGAGCACTCCCTACCACCCACAGGCTAATGGTACGGTGGAGGAATTTAACAAGATTTTAGAAAACGCTCTTACTAAGATATGCAACAGCCAAAGGAATGATTGGGACCTCAGAGTTAACGATGTATTATGGGCGTATAGGACCACATGCAAGAAACTTACAGGACATACACCTTTCAGTTTGGTGTATGGATAGGAGGCTGTTATGCCTATGGAGTATATTCTTCCCAGTTTAAGAATAGCTTAGATCACCGGGATGGCTGATACAGACATAGTGGATGAAGGGCTAGCACAGCTGCTTGCCTTAGAGGAAGACAGATTCATCGCTGGCTTCCATCAGAGAGTGTAGAAGGAATGAGAAAAAGCTTGGAATGACAGACACATTAAGAGTAAGACCTTTCAGATCAGAGACCTAGTACTCCTCTATGACAGTAAGTTTATTAAGTTTCCAGGGAAGTTCAAGACGCATTGGCTGGGGCCATATCAGATACAGCAAGTTACAGAGGGAGGTACCGTTCAGCTCAGTAAACTGAATGGGGAGCTTCTTCCCACGTTGATTAATGGTAGTAGGCTTAAGCTCTATAGTGATAGCCACTTCACCTCTCAGCCCTAGCTTAGACAACTTATGGGTGTGCAAATGACCAGTGTAGTTGAAAGGAGGCATCGCACCGGGAACTAGTATACACTAGAAATTATTCTAAGTATGAGGAATCGCATAAGGACGGTTCATTTTGTGCAATTCATCAGTGCCTTGCGGTTAAAAAAAAAAAAACGGTTAAGTTTTTTTTGAGCAGAGCATGCGGTGTTGCATCGCAGCAAGGCAATGTCTCTCCATGCCACGTACCCGCTTTCGTAAGGAAACAGAGGGCTAGTCAAGTTGCCTTCTGACAGGAAGTTAATGAAGAAATGACCGGTATATATTACCATGGATTTGGCAGTAGTGTAATCAATGTTCCATATTTGGTAAATCTTCGACGAGACCGGCGCCTGTACACACACACTTCAAGGGAAATTTGATTGGATTTCAGCATTTATTGAGGATCGGATGACGGGTCTAGTCTCGTCCATGCAATTAATACGACTGACGGGTTCAGCCTAGATGACCGTTGCATCCGGGATTATCGTCTTTGGCATAAAAGTAGAAATTATTCATTCGGGAGGGTTACATTTGCAAGGATTCAAGAGCCGAGAGTTATAGAGTGCATCGATCAGTTTCCCTGTGCAGAGCTAATCCCATTACAGAGTGTTGTGATTTCTAGAACTTGCAGCCATTACACATCCAGCGTTTTACACCGAGTGGGTTCTGTCCGGGGAGGAACCTTTAGAAGACATGTTGAGATGTTTTGACCCTGGTGGTCGTATGTCCGCTATGACGACGCCGCCCAGGGTTGTGAAATTAGGAGCATCACAGGTCAAACAACCGCCAAGGATGAGGAGTCAAGCGCAGGATGTAGAAGATGTCATCAAAGTCTCTGCTAAGGAGAAGAAGAAAGACGAGCCGATCACTGAAGATAAGAAATAAAATCAGAGGAATGGTGAGAAGAAATCTCCCACGAGGAAGAAAGTAAAAATGAGAAAAAGAAAGCAACGGGAGAAGTCAGCCGACCTATCTGATCAGCTAAGAGAAGAACAAGAGATTGCTGAGGTAAAGAAACGAAAATTTGGCTATCATAGGCAACATGCATACCTGGAGTGATTCGCTGAGAAGGAATGTAAAAGAGGAAAACAAACCCGACAAATGGTAGAATTCTAGCATGCAGACAAAGGCTTTCTCTCGGAATGGAATTCATGGTTTGTATCGCTTTCACATAGAAGGTTCCAGGCCAAGCGACATGTTTTCAGAAGCCTGGAAGATACAGATTTATATCTTCCTTATAGCACGAGCTCTAACCTAGATAAAGAGGAGTTATCGTGATACCAGGGATTTGAATCCTTATGGTAAGCACAAGAATAGCAGATCTTGCAAGCGGCGAGACTGCGAGCATAACAATGAGGAAAGGTAAGAGAGACCTATGAACTAAGTTAACAGAGGACTCCAGTATTAGTCAAGCTATGCTTGACTCGGCAAAGGAGCATGCCGCAGCGATGCAGAACGAAGTCGCAGGACTTCGGGACAAGTTTCAACGGACTTCACAGGAAGCCAAGGAGAAGCTACAGCAGGAGAATCCCACTGGTAGTGGCTCAGGGACGAGCCACAAGTAAGTGTTAGGGGACTGTTGGAGCAGGGTCCCGCAGCTACAGAAGAAGCTACCATTTTAGCGGATAGACAGTTTTGGTGGAGAGGAGATAAGGTAGAGCTACGACGTCGTAGCATGTTTCTAGCTGCAGATCAGAGCCGGAAACCATGACGGTTGGGATAGAAAAGTCAAGGAAGACAATGGTACATGAGCGGCCGAGAAAAGAGAGCTCACCCACTGCATTGAAGGCAACGGTGGAAGACAGGAGAGCTTAGCTACCCTCATAAAGGAAAAGAAGCAACGAGGACGAGGTATTGAAGATGAAGGACAGAACTAGGGAAGTGGGGCATAGTACCCATGATTAGCGCCGGGAAGCATGGAAGACCGCAGAGAGCTGTGGTGTGACAGAAAGCGGCCACCTCAAGTATAGATAGGCCGACTATCACTAGTTAGGGTTTTGGGTTACTGTTGGGACAGGCCCACAGTGTTGTAATGGCGAGACCTTCGGGACGCCTATAAAGGGATGTATTTTTGCATTGTAAAGGGTTGGCTGGTTGGTTGGTTGGACAATTGTATAAGGTTGGACAATTGTATAAGGTTAGACAATAGTTGATCAGTTGTATAGGAGCCAAGCTCTGGTTCTGTTATTAGCTGTAGTTATCTTACTGTAACCAGTAGCTGGCTCATTGAGCATGCATGTAACGATCTGCAGGGATCGACAGAGAGGGAAGAGTATATTGTAAGAGGTGCAATATAGAGAAGAGAAGAGATCTAAGAGAGAAGGGCTCCAGGCTGTGTGCGGAGTTACCCAGAAGATCTCGAGCTGCATATGTGGTGTAGAAGAACTGTGTTTACCTTCCCCTGAGCTATAATAGAAACATTGTTCTGTGGACGTAACTTCCATCCTGGAGGTGAACCACGTTAAAATCGAGTGTTATGTGATTGATTTATGTGTTGTGTTTATTTGTTGCATGTATCAGTTACTTCATGAACCTTGCTTATAGTTATTGTATGTATGTGTTATTCAGTTTATAGCACTGTAGAAATAATTGCAAGTTGAAATCCTTAAGTACCTTGTATAAGAGTCTACCTATGTTTCAGTTATTATAATTAAGAGTTGCAGAGGTAAGCAGCCTTGTATGTTGAGTCCTGTAAGTCGAAGCAAGTAGCACTAAGTACGCTGAGCCAGAGTGGTAGGATATCGCAAGGAGGCGATATTGCACCAGCAGAGAAGCTGTGGTGCGCTGCGGTTGAGGATCTAGCGTAGGAGGGAGTTATTCCTTTCCTGAGGCGCGGCGATGCGATAAGGACTAGAGTCATCACAAGTAAGAGGAAGTGTGCATCGCGTAGAGAGAAATCTTGTAGGATAGAAGAGCTGCGAGACACACAGGCTACCACAGAACCTGGTCCAAGACACTTGAGTCTTTGGCCAACCCATTAGAATCACTTCGGGTGAGACTTTAGGCTGCTCTGCGGTCTATCGCCAAATGGGCCAGTGAGATAGGGGTGTTGTTGGTTAAATACAGTAAACCCAGGTCTGCCCACGCAAGCCAACAATGAGAACCAAATGTAGCAGTGGTAACAAGGGGAGGTGCCACAACAGGTACGGACCAAGCTACACAGACAAAAACTCTGACACAAGCACGACCGCAGGTGCGACCTACCACGCAGAAGAAGGGACTGCTTAATGTCCAAAAATAGAAGTGGATATTGATGGATGTATTCCCCAAGTTAGTAGGAATGGAACAACCATCCACCTCAGTCCAAGTAAAATATATGCCTGAACGATTCCAAAAGATATTCGAACAATAGACTGTGAACAAAATTGCAGATAATGTTAGTAATCTCAAACCATTTCTGTCAATTTGTTTGGAACTAATTCAGGACAAGGATGCACTTGCAGAGTTGGGAGTTCTTATCGAAATGCTTTCAGAGAAAGACCCACCAGTAAAGAAGGTTAAAAGTGTCAGGACGAAGTTCAAAATGGGATGTGAGCTTAGGATGTCAACAAAAATCGACGATTATGACATGGACTATATCATCCTTGACCTGGGATCCGATGTTAAAATTCTAACATGCCAAACATGGGAAATAATGGGTAAGTCACCCCTAGAATGGTCCCCAATTCAATTAAGACTTGCTAATCAGGAAAAGGTCCTGCATGTTGGTAGACTGAGTCAGGTCCAAGTGGATATTGAGGGATTGCACACTTTTGCGTACTTCTAGGTCATTAATATAGTAGACGATACTAACCCCTATCCCGCATTGTTGGGAATTGATTGGGTAATGGAAAATCAAACTATCATAAACTTCAAAAGAAGGACCCTGTCGTTTGAGAATGATGAGATGAGGGTGGTTGTGCCCCTCGACCCACTAGAAGGATAGAGATATGTTGAACCAGTGTTCAACAAAGAGCAAGGTGACCACCTCGACAACATCTATAATGTCACTTCCCTTAAGGAGGACTACATCAATCCTATTGTGGATGGTAACCTGAGCTGGAAATGCTCGAGTTCATGTACATCAGACTCAAGGGAGGCACTTGACAACTGGCAGAAAT
Source organism: Pseudotsuga menziesii (assembly GCA_001517045.1). Lineage (NCBI taxonomy): Eukaryota > Viridiplantae > Streptophyta > Pinopsida > Pinales > Pinaceae > Pseudotsuga > Pseudotsuga menziesii. Next base: position 182,924 of record LPNX011183540.1, read on the forward strand.
GATTACATGAAGTATCCACAAGGACATGTGCACAGATAACTAAGTCTGTCCGATGAGTGGGAACTCAGTCACGACTGATACCCACATATGAAGGACTACCTAACTTAGCAACGTTCTTGACTGAGTTTGAATAATTGGTAACAGAGCCACAACGACTATATACACTAAACTTTGCATTGAAATCTACGCCCGCACGATGGTGTGGTACACATAAAAGTTCTATAACTAAATGGCCGTAGTGCAGAAGGCTACAAGAGGTAAGGTTTGGAAATGAGGTCACAACTGGAACACAAAGGTATACAGGGTTATCAAACCCTATTGAACACTTGGATCAATGTTCCGCAACATTCTCAAACTACCCTCGTCAGGAGTCAGTTCACCACTTCATCCATACCCTTGAGATGGCACTAAGAGGCTGGTATGCATCTATGGAGTTGCATTAGGAAACAAGGGAATGGGAGAGTTGTGCAGAATTTCACTTACACATTCCAGTTTGCAGACGAGCAACCAACAATTGATATTGCGTTAGAGGATATCAAAGAGAAGATATTCATTGAGATCCCATTGGAGGTTCTGTATTCTCAAACTTGCACTGTGCATTCCCATCAATTCTATGAGAGAGTTCAGCACTGGATGACATGCTATAACCTTTTTGGATACCCAGAGGATGATCCAAATAACATCAATATTCGAGAGCCGAAAGGCTCACGCGCAGTAGAAGGAAGCGGCATTTCCAATGAGTAGTTTGTAAAGCCACTAAAAATCAAGAAGGTTAACATTGGGTCAGAGGACAATCTGAAATTTTATAACATTCGAGACTATTGGGATGAAGAGACAGTGGTTAAAATCATTGATCTATTACATAAATTCTAGGACCTATTCCCGACAAACATTAGGGAGATGAAGGGGATAGTAGGGGATTTGGGTGAAATGAAAATTCCACTAAAACCCAATGCAAGGCCAGTAAAATAGCGCCCATACAGAATATATCCGTGCTATAAGGAAAAAGTGAAAGAAGAACTAGATCACATGCTGGAAGCAGGAATTATTGAACCTGTCGAAGAATCGGAGTGGATAATCCCCATCATAATATAGGATAAGAAGGATACAGGCGAGATCAGGATCTGTGTTGACCTTATGAAACTAAATGATGCCTGCGTGCATGATCCATTCCCAATGCGATTTACAGATGAAGTCTTGGAAAGTGTCGGTGGATAAGAAATATACTCATTCACAGATGGATTCTCAGGATACCATCAAGTTAGAATTGCACCAGAGGATCTTTACAAGACAACATTCGTAAAAGAATGGGGATGCTACCAATACACGTATCAAATTGTGCTAAACTTAAGAAAATGTATATTTTGTGCAATGTTTGGTATCCTGCTAGGCCATGTCGTATTCCATGATGGGATCCTGGTCGATCTCGTGAAGGTAGAAATTATCCTGGACCTACCTCTGCCCACATCGGTCATGCAACTCAGGTCCACATTGGGACATACTGGGTATTATTAAAAATTCATAAGAGGGTATGTGGAGATAACTACCCCAATGGAGAAGCTACTGAAAAAGGATGCCAAATTTGAGTGGAATGAAAAATTGCCAAGAGAGCCTGGATAAGCTGAAGGGTAAAATGGCTATTGCACCAATATTAATATTCCTAGATTGGAAAAAGGAATTCCATGTCCATGTTGATGTATCATCAATTGCATCGAGTATAGTATTAACCCAACCAAGAGATGGCGCAATTCACCATCCAATTGCAATCTCAAGCAGGAAACTATCCACATCAGAGAAAAACTATACCACAACTGAAAGAGAAAGGCTTGCAATGGTCTATGCACTACAAAAGTTCAGACATTACTTACTGGGTGGACACTTCAAATTGTTCACCGATCATTTTTCACTGAAGTACCTGGTCAATAAGCCAGTGTTGGGGGGGAAGATCTGCCAGTGGCTCCTCCTATTCCAAGAATTTGACTTTGAAGTCATTGTGAATCTAGGACGACTAAATGTTGGGCCTGACCACTTATTGCACATTGAAAGTGGAGAGGAACCCACTAGCCTAGAGGATAATTTACTGAATGTGTAGTTGTTTTCTATTGATGTCGTTGATAAATAATTTGATGCTATTATACATTTACTAAACACAGGATACGCTCCTGAAGGCTATTCAACATGGAAAAAGAAACAACTAGTTGTCAAGGCCTCAGACTATATGCTGATCGTAGGACAACTCTATAAGTTGGGACTAGATGAAATACTGTCTAGATGCGTCTTTGATCATGAAAGACATTGGGTAATGGTTGAAGTGCATGGAGGTGTTTCTGGAGTACACTACGCCGGGAAGCCAATGGTGCGGAAGATTCTACAAGCGGGACTCTGGTGGCCAATGGTACATATGGATACAAGGAAATACTGCCACGATTGCAATAAGTGTCAAAGAACAGGGAAACCATCATGACGTGATGAGATGCCACTCGAGCCACAGATTACACTGTAGGCCTTTGATAAATGGGTGGTGGATTTTGTTGGCCATATCAGTGCATCGGGGAAACGGAATGGTGCATGCTATATTATAACCGCTACAGATTACTTGAAAAGATGGGCATAAGTGGCACCTATGAAATATTGTACTACCATGACTGTGGTGAAGCTCCTTTTTGAAAATGTAGTCACAAGGTTTGGTTTCCCAAAGATCCTTATCAGTGACCAAGGTACGCATTTTGTAAATAAGATAATTGTTGAGCTGACTGTAGAATTCCAAATCCAGCATAAGAAGACAACACCATACCATCCTCAAGAAAATGGAACCATGGATGCCTTCAATAAGATATTGGAGAATGCATTAACCAAGGTCTATAATGTACGCAGAGATGACTGGGACTAGAAAGTCTCAGCAGTATTATGGGCCTATAGAACAACATGCAAATGACTAACTGGATACACTCCTTTCCACTTAGTCTATGGTCAAGAAGCAGTCATACCCATGGATTACATTGTGCCGAACCTGCGAATTGCTATGTTAACAGAGATGGTAGATATCAGTGCTATAGAAGAAATACTCACACAACTGATTCACATGGAGGAAGAACGCTTCATTGTGGGTTTCCATCAAAATGTGGAAAAACAGTGGCTTAAAGCATGGCATGACCACCACATTAGAACAAACTAGTTCAAAGTTAGTGGACTCGTTATAATGTATGAAAGAAAGTTTCTCAAGCACCCAGGTAAGCTCAAAACACATTGGTTAGGTCTGTATGTAGTTGCACACATTACTGAAGCAGGAATAGTAAAACTGCATAAGCTGGATGGAACACTGGTTGCATGTATGATCAATGGTAGCCGCTTAAAACCATACCATGATGAATGCAGCGTGGCCCCATAAGGCCAAGGTGTGCAGTAAAAAAAATAAAAGTAAAATTGCACTATAACTCCGCTAACTAGATAAGAGACAACTGGAAGCAGGGGGCAGACAATTAGCTGGCACTAATGGCCGATAGATGCATGAGAATTTTGAAAAATATCCGGTGCCAGTAAAAGTTTAGTAGCATTAAAGTGGAAAGTCCGAGGAGAAGGGCAGTGAGTTTTTCGATCCCATCTGCCATATTACCCTTAACTACCCTAACAAGTTCATAATGGAACCTAAGTGTGCAAAGGCCAATCCCATGTGCTTCGTCAGATGGTCCTTCACTCTATCTAATCAGCTTGAGGGCTCGTCCCCTATAAAAAGTCGTTACCTTCTATCGTGTAACCTTTTCATTTTTCTACCAAGCTAAGAAACTAGAGAGCCAAGCGTGCTGAGTAAATCTGAGCCATCATCCCGAGCCAAAGCCCATGCTCATTGAGTTATCTAGTGATACTAAGGAATCCATGGTTTCCTTCGACTTACCCTGAATGATTTCAGAAGCACCATCCATATTTGAACCAACTCAATTGGCCAAGCAGATGAAGAGGAATCTGACTAAGATGAAGATAGTGCAGAAACCACCACAGAAGTCACCACACCCACCACCACCGGGGACCAGCTTACGCATATGCCTGCAACCTAGCCACTAGTACAGCCAGCTCGAGCCCAAATTTTTATAGCCAGAGCCCCATCGATTATAGGCCTCCCCACTTCCTCTGGCCCCATACCAAAGATACCAAAGGCCCACAAAGATGACCCGGTTTTTCCACCACCATCACCTCCAGAAGTGGGGCGCACGGTTGAAGAAAAGGACTTTATCCCTCCATATGTATCACCAAGAAAGCTAGGTGCCGTAACAGTAACGGTGAACATCCCAAAGCTATTAGAAGAGCCCATTATTCCAAAGGGTGTCACGTAACCACAGGATTCCATCACTTCCAAACTCCAGGAACTAAAGTTTGAGGACTACGACACTAGGAAGCAAAAAATGTCCAGAGATCAGTTCATGGTCGTAAAGGTCGGTATTTCGTCGAATGCAGATGTGGTCTCTGTAATGGACTATGCACGTGAATTGGAGCAGTTAGGTATCTTAAACCTGCTCCTTATGCCCCATTTTGACCGCTCTGGCCTGGTTGGAATGTATGTCAAGCAGTTGTTTGTAACAAATATAAAATACAATATTAATTAGATTATTAGGTTACTAGTGAAAGGGTGTAATCCTTCACTATGTTGGCTCAAGCCATATAAAAGGAGAGCTTATCGTACATTTTATCATCATCCAATATATTATTATTATTCATATTCATTATTAAAATTATAGTCGGATTCGACTAACGGACAACTGGATTCAGTTGCTCCATTTGGTATCAGAGCTCGGATTCAGCTCCTTCGACCTAAGCTCAGATTCGGCTCCTCCAACACTCAGATCAGACTCAGCTCATCATTTCTTTTCCTCATTTTATTTTCACTGCTTACTCCTCCCTCCCCATTTCTCCACGCCCGCTACCACTACCACGCTCTTCCACCATCCTTATTCCCTGTACCTCCCTCTCCCCATCCACCTGCTGCATCCTCCACGCTTCCCCACACCCTTGCGCACCTCGATGCAGCCCCTATGCACACTCCACACTTTACCCTCCCCATTCACACTCCTCTCCAACTCGCCCACACTCCTCCGCTCCACCCCTCTCCCACACAAACCTCCATTCCTCCTCCCTCATGCTCTTTATTCCCCCGCTCCAATCCTCCTTCTGCGCTGCAATTCACTCCACCTGCTATCCTTCCATCCTCCCGCCCCCACACCCCCATCTCCTCCCGACCCTCCTACTACATGTTGCATCAGCCCTCCCTCTTGCACTCGCCCCAATAGCTACCAAACTCACCACAGCGTGCCTCCACCTCCATGACCTGCAATTCGCTGGCTTCCTCTCCGCGTGCTGCCATCCTCCATTCTATGCGCATCCACCCAACACCTCCTCCATCTCCTGCGCCCTCCTTCGTCCCCCTGTTTCAACTTGTTGTAACCTACCTCACCTCCACGCTGTCTCTGTCCTTTATCTACCAGGCCTCCATAGCGCATCATTTTCCCTTCCTTGCTCCACCTCCGAGCTGCCTCGTTCCAACCTCCATGCTAACATAAACCTACAACAACAACAAAAATAAATAATAATAATAATATATTATAATATAATATATTATAATATAATATAACATAAAATTAATTATATTATTTCAAATATTTTGTGATCTAATATATTTTAATAATATATTTTAAAAAAATCAAATATTATATTTATTATTATAATATTTGTTAAAAGAAAAAGAAAAAAAACTATATACAATAATTTGTATAGTTTATGAAAAATATAATAATAATAATATTAATAATATTAATTAATTATTATTCAAAATTTCAACTTAAAATGCCAAAATATCCTTCTACAAACATCCATGGCATCTTATAGTAAGATTGACGAATTCATAGATCCCCTTGAGAAAATCCTTAAGGATATGAATGAAATAATGAAATCTATTGACGGAACGTTTAAAGAAAATGAAGATGAATGTGAAAATCACGTAGAAGAAGCCACCCAAGTTGATGAAAAAAATGAAGATGGAGTAGGCCAATATGTCATCCCCAATGAAAGTAATGGCATCAATCAATATAACATGCAATACAAAGATATAACATACCCTAGTAATAAGGGAATTGACAACAAAATAATTGACAAGGAGAAGGATGATCCTAACCAAGATTATGCTAAGAGACAAGCCGATGTTGCTAACAATAAAGATGATCAATGCTACGACAAAAATATCACAATCACAAACACACGAAGGATAGATATCATCATAAAGACATCTATAAAGAACATCAAGAGAAGCAATTATAATATCTATCAAACACAAGATAAGACCAGTGTTCTTATGAGCATTATAAGCACAGGGAGCCCGTTTAAGGGAACCGACACAAAATGTGTTGGGGATAAAAACACGAAAACTAAGGTCATAATTTATATTCAGCATGTTAAATTGATGACAAACATAGTTAAAAGAAGAAATCAAACAAGTAGAAAAAGCGTAAACAAAGCTTCACCAAGTTCATACTTATTGCAAATACGAAGACATAATAATCAAAATGAGGCAATGGACGTAATCAAAATTGCACCTCTCAAGTCATCAGTGCGACATAGAGCTAGAATAAAAAATGACATTAGTAAATACTCGAGCTTTGAGGACAAAGATCCCTTAAAGGGAGTGGCAATGTAACGAATATAAAATAAATTATTAAATAGATTAGTTAATTACATGAAAGGGTGTAAACCTTGACGCTCAACGCCTATAAAGGAGAGCCCCTTTGTAATTATTATGATCATCCAATATATTATTATTATTCAAATTCATTATTAAAATGATAGTCAGATTTGACTAACAGACAACTGGATTTGGTTGCTCCATTTTGTATCAGAGCTCGGATTCGGCTCCTTCGACCTGAGCTCGGATTCGGCTCCTCCAACACTCAGCTCGGACTTGGCTCATCATTTATTTTCCTCATTTTATTTCCACTACTTACTGAAGGGAGTAGTGAGAATGGCAGGAGGGAAGTGTGCCAGAGATTAGGTTGTGGATTAGGTGTGGCGTGAATGAGAGAAGTGTAGGCAAAAGGGAAGAGATCAGTGAGGGCGTGTAGGTGTAATGGTATGGACAACTAGATGTAGGGAAGGGCAGGAAGCGAGAGCAGGGAGATGGGGTGCAGTGAGAGCAGGTGGGATATGGGCATGCAAGTAGGTAGTGGAGTATGGGTAGAGCGTTGTGAAGGGATAGGAAGAGTAGAGTTAGTGCGGGAGGTGAGGTGTAGGAATAAGAGAGACAAACAAAGGAAACATAATACTTCGACATTTACAACATTCAATCTGACGAGGAGAAGGTGAAATATGCGTCAATGCATATGGAAGGGTATTCCTATAATTGGTACTTATGGTGGAAGAGAGATAATTTTACCTACACCTAGAACTTGTTCAAAAATGATTTTTTTAATAGGTTTCAAGGAATCAAAGAAGATGAATTTTTCAGTAAACTTACCAGACTACAGCAAATCAGAAACGTTGAGGAATTCACTCATTAATGGGAATCCTTATCAACACGAGTAGTTGGGTTGGCTAACAAGCAAAGACTCAAACCTATTTAGGGGGTCTTAAACCACACCTCCAAAAAGAGTTAAAGTTACATGACATACCTAACGTAGAAGTAGCAAGACGTAAAGAAAAATCCATAGAACGCAAATCGGAAGGAATAAAAACAAAAGGTGATAGCCATTGTCAACAAGAAAAAGAGACACAATGTAGGTACTGTGCAGATACTTAGTCTCCCAGCCATCAATGCCACAAACCTCAATCATATGCCTACGAAATGGAAAATAGATCAAAGTCATCTAACGGTTACTCTGATAATAAAAAGAAAGAGAAGAAAAACATATGTCGTCGATGCGGTGATGACTGGACCCCAAGCCATAAATGTAGGAATAGTCAGACAATACAGTGCAGAATCACCAATGGAGAGGAAGTGCAAGTCTCTGCACCAGAAATATCATCCGATTCTAATACTGACATCGATTTAGAATCAAGGATGACATTAAGGAATAATCGAGCTTTGTGGACAAATCTCCCTTAAAGGGAGTGGCAATGTAACAAATATAAAATACAAGATTAATTAGACTATTAGGTTACTAGGGAAAGGGTTTAACACTTCACTATGTTGGCTCAAGCCATATTAAAGGTGAGCTTATTGTACATTTTATCCTCATCCAATATATTATTATTATTCATATTCATTATTAAAATGATAGTCGGATTCGACTAACGGACAACCGAATTCGGTTGCTCCATCGTTAGTATGCTTCCATGGAGGCTACCTCTGGCTAAAAAAAACACATGAGGTAACAGTGCACCTTATCTCGGCCATTACAGGTCTTCTATGGCAAGGACTAGACCCGACCCCATACCTACACAATGAGGGAGAAAATCTCGACAAAAGTGACATGAATACCAACTACCAGCTGCTCCGTGGTGGGAAGGGATTTCTTCTTAGCTCCATCAATGACAGTGCTATAAAGGTGGCAACAAAAATCTTGTGCAGTGGGATCCTACGCAAGATGAGGCCTACTGTGTGTACCACTGCAATAGTAGAGCTAGAAAAAAAGTGTGCGCAAGGGGTGCACAATAACTGGTCCCATTTATTCCTGAACGAATTGATGGATGATGCACGCGAAGCACAGGAGCATCCCACGACGAAGTTTCACTTCTCGTGGCTTTTAATTCTAATCTCATTTGTAGTATGGGCCCCGCCACCAGATTATCAATCCATGGATATCCCTGTAGAGCTCCTCGACATTCCATACCAAAACCTCAGGGACCACAAGGATAATAAGTGCAAGGACGATGCCAGACATGCATTCTTCCTACAAGGAGAAAGGCTCCAGCAGATTGTGCACAGGAAATACCGACTGAATACTATGACAACTACCAAGTATCTATTCTTTCAATTCTAGGCAGTGTTGCACAAAATCACCCTGCATCTGTGTAAGGACCCCAAGAAACAGGCACTCCCAACTTTCTTCATTCTCTGAGATGCAGATATCGAGCAGGAAATCCAAGACTGGCCAAAAGAATGGCTTAGCCATCATGGGGAAGTTCCTGCAGGGCAGCAAGTGTCTCAGGGGGATCCACGAGAGAACCCAAACAAGGACAATGCCAATACCAGTACTCAAGAGCATAAGGATGGATCCCAAGAAGAAGAAGCAGAAGAAGACGACCGTGACCCACCTAGTACTAGCGACGAAAACCCTCCTGTTGATGAAGGGGTGAGCGTCGAAAGGACTAGAAAAAGGAAGGGTAAACAACCCATGGAGGAATATGAAGAGGCCCTGGCCATCTCACATAAGAAGAAGCAGGATTCTAACCGATCCCAAGTAATGGGCATCGTAGATGAGGATCTGACCCTTCTCACTGAGGCAGTCGTGGAAGTAGCCAAGAAAACCTTGGGTAACCTCACAAGCCAGCAAACCAACTGGACAGCCTCCATCACTACGAAAGTTAACCAGATGGATGAGACTGTCGTAGAAGTGAGAGAAACCATGCAGGATGAAACCTATGGTGTGGACTCAGCAGACACTCTGGCGACACTAGTACTGCTCCCTCCAATAAGAATAGAAATGTGCACGTAGGCATTTTCTACAGAAGAAGTAGCACAAAAGGTAAGTGTCCATAGCTTCAACACATTGATTTTGGATTTTTCTAAGCTAAGCTTTCCGCATATATATTCCATTCAGCATGTCTCTGCCATAGAAGTCAGAATACAAGAAAATGAAGTTGCACACCAGGCAGTCAGGGAAACTAGGAAAGCAAAGGTGCACAAACAAGTTATCAACCGCCAGCGAGAAGGCCTCATAGCCCAAGCACAGAGGAAGGCTTCCCTCGAACAAGCGATAAAGGAGGAAACCACGCAGCTCTCAGATGAGGAGACAGAGGTTGAGGAAGAACCTGTGCATCAATTAAGGTGGTTATCCAAACTAGCCGCAGACCTAAAGAAACAAGACTAAGAGATGACAACCAGCCAGCAGCCGAGCACGCACCCCAAAGTGCTGCAGCAAAGGAAACAATCGGCAAATCAGGCTGTTTCCCAGCTTAGGGAAGCCAATAACATCTGCACATAGGAAATGGAAGCAATCACTGTGACATGGGAACAACTCATTGACAATGAGACTACATAACAACTTGCTAAGCAAGCACGATAGGAAGAACTACAGATATTGGCACTAAAGGTAGAGATTAAGAAGCTGCCAATTAAGGATAAAATCGCCAAAGGGATTGAGCTTAAGCAGCTCCTAGATAAGGTAAGAGCTCTACATGACTAGGAAAGCATGTGCAACAAGGAGACTACTGAGCAGCAGGCCGAAGCTGAAAGAATGAATGGATAATTCATCCTGTCGAGCAGCAAATTCATGAGTTCACTCAGGCACTGACCAATACCTCATTGGCACACCCTAGCAATGACAGAGTGTGGGAACTTGAGTAGCAGGTAGATGAAGCTTGCCGAGAGATAGAACGGCTTACTCCCATTCTGTCCCAATTCCAACAGAAGGTTGGAAGTGCAGAACAATCTGCACCAAAATATGCAACCGAGATGGGAACACTACTACATTTCGATCCAAAATCCGACGGAAAAATCCGACGGCGCGTGGATTTATTTTTTTAAACTTACCAAAAATCACAAGGATAATTTTTTTTTGTAAATGTGGCCATAAGCGTCGCTTAAGCGACGGCTAGTCTCATAAGCGTCGCTTAAGCGACGACGCCTCAAATTGGTCAATCATTTAAATAAATACACTTAATTGGTCAATTATTTAACATGGAAAGCGTCGTCGCATATCCGACATGTCGGTTCATTTCCTACACACACTCATATAAATAGATGTAGGTCTAGGTTCATTATCTCACACACTCACTCTCGCACTTATCTCTTGGACAAGAAATGAGAAATTCCTAAGGGTTTGTTTTTTGGCCTTGTGCTTTTGTGGGGATCTTCCCACTTGGTCTTGGATTTTGGTCTTGCTCTTTGGTGACTTCTCTCTTGAAGTATCTCTTGGTTAATAATTTCTTGGTTTAGGGTTTGGTTTTTGGCCTTGTGCCTTTGTGGGGATCTTCCCACTTGGTCTTGGATTTTGGTCTTGCTCTTTAGTGACTTCTCTCTTGAAGTATCTCTTGGTTAATTTCTTGGTTTAGGGTTTGGTTTTTGGCCTTGTGCTTTTGTGGGGATCTTCCCACTTGGTCTTGGATTTTGGTCTTTCTCTTTGGTGACTTCTCTCTTGAAGTATCTCTTGGTTAATTTCTAATTGGTTTATTCTTGGTAAATCTTTTTTGGAGAAACTTTGTTCTCTTGTGTTAGGGTTTTATACCCTCACTTAGGGTTTTCTCTTGTGGATTTGGCTTTGAATCTTGTGGAAAAGAAGATTCATCATATACTTGGTTTTGTCTTGAGTTAGGCCGGTTTACCCTCACTAATTATGGTTTGCTAGGGATTTGGCTTTGACTGTTATGGAAAAGAAGATTCATCATATACTTGGTTTTGTCTTGAGTTAGGCCGGTTTACCCTCACTAATTATGGTTTGCTAGGGATTTGGCTTTGACTGTTATGGAAAAGAAGATTCATCATATACTTGGTTTTGTCTTGAGTTAGGGTTTCCCCTCACTTATAAGGTTTTGCTCTTGTGGATTTGGCTTTGACTCTTGTGGAAAAGAAGATTCATCATGATATACTTGGTTTTGTCTTGAGTTAGGCCGGTTTACCCTCACTAATTATGGTTTGCTAGGGATTTGGCTTTGACTGTTGTGGAAAAGAAGATTCATCATATACTTGGTTTTGTCTTGAGTTAGGGTTTACCCTCACTTAGGGTTTTCTCTTGTGGATTTGGATTTAACTCTTGTGGAAAAGAAGACTCATTATATACTTGGTCTTGTACTCTTGAGTTAGGGTTGACTCATGTGGATTTGGTTCTAACCCTTGTGGAAAAGAAGACTCGTCATATACTTGGGTTTGCTCGTACTTTGTTCTTAGGGTTTGAGTAATAAAATTCCACGTAACAATAATGTTACAGGTCATCAAGATCCAGAACAAAATCGATAATTGCTTGCTAGGTTGTGGGATGGAGTGGAAAGAAGGGGTGATGGAAAATGTTATTGTCCTTGCAGTCGATGTAGGGGATTTAATAAGAGAAGGTTACTGATCGCAACAGCTAAAAAAAATTGTAGGGAACATGGAAATGTTGAGGGGGGGCATGAATATCATCCATTGGTAAGTCAATATAATTCATGATTATATATCATGCGGTATTTATATTGAGAGTTTTTGTAATTGTATATTGTATCATTTTTATTTTTGTTACTTAATCGACATGACTAACGTTCTTTGTTTGATGTTTTAATTGTAATTATAAAGCAAGGGCCTCCTAGGGCTATTCCAAACATGGAGAATGTGGTAATTGCAGAACAACTAGCACAGGAGGAACGTCAATATGCAGGTCCTGCGAATATTGATCATGATCAAGTTAATGATGATATGGAATTAGACGATGATCATGACGATAACATAATTGAGGATGATGTTGCAAATACATTAATCAATGATGCATTTAATGTTACAATGGACGATGATCAACATCATGCACCACCAATTGATGACTTTGAAGATCTTCATGATTTACCTACACTTGAGAAGGAAGATGGACCGCTTTTTGAAGGCTCCTGCATAAGTGTTCTCTCTGTTGTGTTGCTGATAATGAACTTGAAGGTTATGAATGGTTTTTCAAACACAGCCATCACACTGGTGTTAAGGTACGTATGTGATTATATGTTTCATTGATCGCATATATATGATTTGATTTATGTTGTTATAATATTTGTATTGGTATACGTACTTCATCATAAAAATAATAAGAATGTATTTGTTGTTGTTAATATTATGCTCTTCAAATATTTATACTAACCATTTTTTTTAAATTTGTTGTAATAGCTTGATAGGTGAATATTTGTTACCACCATCAAATAAATTACCTCGCACATACCGATATTTAAAAAATATCATGAAATATGTTGGAATGGACTATCAAGCAATTGATGCATGTTCTAATGATCATATTTTATGTTATAATCAATATGAGTTTGCAACAGAATGCCCTATATGTCATAGCAGTAGATACCGAATAGATCAAGTAACCAAAAATGTGTCTCGTAAGTTTCTTCGTTATATTCCCATTATTCCACGCTTGCAACGACTGTTTAGGTGCAAAAACATATCACAATTTATGGATTACCATGCATGGAATAGAAGTGGAGATGATATTCTTCGAATTCCCGCAGATGGTTCTGCATTTACAAACATGGAGGAAAAATGGCCACACTTTAAAGAAGAACCTCCTAATGCTAGACTTTCTTTGGCAGTGGATGGTGTCAATCCATTTAAAGAGATGAAATCTACTTGCTCGGTTTGGCCTGTTTTTGTTATCAACAATAACATTCCTCCATGGATGTCAATAAAGAGGGAGCATATAATGTTGGCAATGATTGTTCCAGGTATCAGTTGTACTTTAGAACAATGTTTTTTTAATGCATTAGTATTTAATTTGTCATGAATATCAATATTATTGCATATTCATGTCATATATATATTTCATTTACTTATATGTATTGTATTTGTTGTTTTCTTTTAGGTAAGTACATAGTTAAAGATATGAATGTATATATCGAGCCTCTTGTTGATGAACTACTTAAGCTATGGAATGGTGTCACTATGTATGATGTCTCTAGACCAGTAGGGAAAAGGGAATTTCAATTTCATGCAATGCTTTCCTGGACAATTCACGATGCTCCAGGGCTAACACATTTTTGTGGTCTTCAAACAAAGGGAAAATTTGCATGTCCAGTTTGTGGTCCCAAGATGAAATCTCGTCATTCAAAGAGTTTGTCAAAGGAAGTGTTTGATGAGTATAGGCACTTCCTCTCTAAGAATCATAGGTATCGAACTATCGAAAAACATTTTTTTAATGGGAAAGAGGAGACCGCATCAAAACCACAAAGAATGACACCTCACATATGGAAGTTGCAATATAATAGAAATCGTCAAGGTATGATTCAATTTTTCTATCTTATATATTCATATTGATCATCT
>LPNX011183540.1:200274-210780 GCA_001517045.1 Pseudotsuga menziesii
GAAGCCAGACTATGCAGAGGAGAGGGGTCATAGAGGAGAGGGGTAGTAGAGGAGAGGGGACATAGAGGAGACGATACAACGATATTTATCTTGCCCCTTTGTCCTCTGCAACGATATTTTCCTGGGTGTGGGTACGGGTTTGGTTAGAAACAGTTTCCCAAGAGCACGCAGGCAAGAAGAAGAGAAGCTACAGGTCACAGAATCGTTGGTGGAGGCGGAGGATTTGGGGTAAGTTTGAAGCCATTGAATCTGCGAGTTTTTGCTGGATCATTCTCCCTTAAAGGTATGGCTGGAAAACACTCTGTAGGCTTTAAGCAGTATAATGAATTTGTGTTTAAGCAGTATAAATTAGAAATTGTCTTGATGCAAGATCACTTGTCTTAAGGACTGAACAAAATTAATACCCAAAACCAAGGGAGTTATGTGTTGAACAAAGAATGAAAGGGGGAACCAAACCAGCAGCCAATAACATTAGTATCATAGAAAGATCGCCATCATACATCTTACAAGAATCTCTTAATCATCTCACCAAAACCCTAGAAGGGCCTTCAACTAAACCATCATACAATATCATCACAAGCCTGAACCCTATTTCTCTATTTTGATACATATTTATAGTAATTAGATAAATAGATAGATTCAATGATGTTAGTTGATTCTTAAACATAGGTCCTCGTAACCAGATGACAGTTCAGATAGTGATGCATAAAACCTCCAATCTGCGACAAATTATTTCTCAAAATCGTCCACATTGTTGGCTATGATGGGCAGACCCAGGTTTACTGTATTTAACCAACAACACCCCTAGCTCACTGACCCTTTCGGCAACAGAACGTGAAGCGGCCTGAAGTCTCACCCAAAGTGATTCTAATGGTTTGGCCAAGGACTCAAGTGTCTTGGACCAGGTTCTATGGCATCCTATTTGCGACTCGCAACTCTGCTAGCCGCGAGGCCTCTTTCTCTGTGCGTCGCGCGACCCTTCTGCTAGCGTCATGTGATCTCCTCGTATCGTAGCTCTTCTAGCCGCAAGATCTCTCTCTCCCCGTCGCGCGGTCCCTTTCCACGTCGTGCAACTTCCACTGACTCGCGATGACTCCAGCCTTATCGCATTGCCGCGCACCAGGCAACACGTAACTTCCTCCCAACGCTAAGTCCTTAGCCTACGGTATCGCGCACCGCAACTCCTCTGCCGGTGCGGTATCGCCTCCCTGCGATATCCTACTCCCGCGGCTCAGCACACCTAGCATTGTTCATGTCGACTTGCAAGACTCAACATAACAGGCTGTTTAACACTGCGACTAGTGACCATTTCAAGCAAAGTGTAAATGAACCCGCATACAACATGCCAATGATTTCAACTTATGTCTATCCTTCTATATTACTGTGAACTGAACAATGCATACATACATTAAACTGTAAACAAGGCTCGTAGAATAACTGACAGATGTACCAAATAAACAAAACACACAAAGCAATCACATAACGCACGATTTTAACGTGGTTCACCTCTAGGATGGAAGTTACGTCCACAGAAATGTGTTTCTATTATAGCTCAGGGGAAGGTAAACACAGTTCTGCTGCACTGCATATGCAGCTTAAGATATTCTCTCTTAGATCTCTTCTCTACCTATATATTGCACCTCTTACAATATACTCTTCCCTCTCTGTCAATCCCTGCGGATCGTTACATGCATGCTCTATGAGCCAGCTACTGGTTACAGTAAGATACTACAGCTAATAACAGAACCAGAGCTCGACTTCTACAACTGTCTAATAATCTACAAAACAACTAACAACTGAACGAACCCTTTTACAATGCAAAATATATCCCTTTATAGGTGGCCTGAAGGTCTCACCATTACAACACTGTGGGCCTGTCCCAACAGTAACCCAAACCCTAACTAGTGACAGTTGGCGTATCTGTACTTTGAGGTAGCCGCTATCCGTCACACCACATCTCTCTACGGTCTTCCATGCTTCCCGGCACTGATCATGGGTACTATGCACCGCTTCCCTTCACCACAGCTTCCTGCAGTTTTCCATGCTTCCCAGCCATGACCATGGGTACCGGCGCTGCTTCCATTTTTCTGTCCTTCATCTTCAATGCCTCAGCCTCATTGCTCCTTTTCCTTTATGAGGGTCATTGAGCCCCCTTGTCTTTCGTCGCTGCCTTCAATGCAGTGGGTGAGCTCTCTCTTCTCGGCCGCTCAGGTACCGTCGTCTTCCTTAACTTCTCTGTCTTCTACGTCATGGTTTTCGGCTCTGATCTGTAGCTAGAAACCTGCTACAGTGTCGTAGCTCTGCCTCATATATCTCCGCAAAAACTGTCTATCCGTCAAAATAGCAGCTTCTTCTGTAGCTGCGGGACCCTACTCCAACAGTCCCCTAACACTTACTTGTGGCTCGCCCCCGAGCCACTACCAGCGGGCTTCTCCTGCTGTAGCTTCTCCTTGGCTTCCTGCAAAGTCCTGCGACTTCCTTCTGCATCACGTCGACACGCTCTCATGCCGATTCAAGCAAATCTTGACTAATACTGGCTTCTTCTATTGCGTCAGTTTCCTCTTTGGTGGTAGTGAACTCCCTCACTTTCTGCTCAACCGTATCGACTAACTCAGTGATTTGCTCCTGGTAGGGTTGAAGTAGGTCATTGATGTGTATCTCCTTTTTTATTAATCGCTGCGGTTCATGTCCTTTGTCTTCCTCATCTTCTGAAGAGCTGCTAAGCTCTTAATTTCTTCTTTCATTGCCACCGTGGTATTCTCTATTTGCTGAATATTTTGCTGGATTTCTACTTTCTCAGGTGGCTGATCCAAGTCTGACCATGTGTTTGTCGCATCATTTAGTACTGACAGTGCATCGTCGATGCGAGACTGCCATTTGTTGGCTATGATGGGAAGACCCGGGTTTACTGTATTTAACCAACAACACCCCTAGCTCACTGGCCCTTTTGGCGACAGACCGCGAAGCGACCTGAAGTCCCACCCGAAGTGATTCTAATGGGTTGGCCAAGGACTCAAGCATCTTGGACCAGGTTCTATGGCATCCTACTTATGACTCGCAGCTCTGCTAGCCATGAGGCGTCTTTCTCTGTGCATCACGCGACCCTTCTGCTCGCATCGCGCGATCTCCTCGTCTCGCAGCTCTTCTAACCACGAGATCTCTCTCTCTCCCCGTCGTGCGGTCCCTTTCCACATCGCGAAACTTCCACTGACTCGCGATGACTCTAGCCTTATCGCACCACCGTGCACCAGGCGACACGTAACTTCCTCCCAACTCTAAGTCCTTAGCCTACGGTATCGTGCACCGCAGCTCCTCTGCCGATGCGGTATCGCCTCCCTGCGATATCCTACTCCCGCGGCTCAGCGCACCTAGCATTGTTCATGTTGACTTGCAAGACTCAACATAACAGGCTGTTTAACACTGCGACTAGTGACTGTTTCAAGCAAAGCGTAAATGAACCCGCATACAACATGCCAACGATTTCAACTTATGTCTATCCTTCTATATTACTGCGAACTAAACAATGCATACATACATTAAACTGTAAACAAGGCTCATAGAATAACTGAAAGATGTACCAAATAAACACAACACACAAAGCAATCACATAACACACGATTTTAATGTGGTTCACCTCTAGGATGGAAGTTACGTCCACAGAACTGTGTTTCTATTATAGCTCAGGGGAAGGTAAACACAGTTCTGTTGCACCGCATATGCAGCTTAATATCTTCTCTCTTAGATCTCTTCTCTACCTCTATATTGCACCTCTTACAATATACTCTTCCCTCTCTGTCGATCCCTGCGGATAGTTACATGCATGCTCTATGAGCCAGCTACTAGTTATAGTAAGATACTACAGCTAATAACAAAACCAGAGCTCGGCTTCTACAACTGTCTAATAATATACAAAACAACTAACAACTGAACGAACCCTTTTACAATGCAAAATATATCCCTTTATAGGCGGCCCGAAGGTCTCTCCATTACAACACTGTGGGCCTGTCCCAACAGTAACCCAAACCCTAACTAGTGACAGTCGACGTATCTGTACTTTGAGGTAGCCGCTATCTGTCACACCACATCTCTCTGCGGTCTTCCATGCTTCCCAGCACTGATCATGGGTACTATGCACCGCTTTCCTTCACCACAGCTTCCTGTAGTCTTCCATGCTTCCCAGCGCTGACCATGGGTACCAGCGCTGCTTCCCTTTTTTTGTCCTTTGTCTTCAATGCCTCAGCCTTGTTGTTCCTTTTCCTTTATGAGGGTCGCTGAGCCCTCCTGTCTTCCACCGCTGCCTTCAATGTAGTGGGTGAGGTCTCTCTTCTCGACCGCTCAGGTACCGTCGTCTTCCTTGACTTCTCTGTCTTCTACGTCATGGTTTCCGGCTCTGATCTGTAGCTAGAAACCTGCTACAGTGTCGTAGCTCTGCCTCTTATATCTCCGCCAAAACTGTCTATCCGTCAAAATAGAAGATTCTTCTGTAGCTGCGGGACCCTAGTCAAACACACATGTATGCTTATAATCTTTTCCCAGATATGCGGAGCAACACCTTGAATAAATCTTTAAACCCGCAAATGTATTGGTACTAAAACAGAGAAGTTGGATGGTGCAAACACAGTACACACTGAATATATATCAGAGACATCAAGATTACTCAACTGACAGAAGATTAATAACAATCTTCCTTATTCAATCCACACTTGGATTACATACAGGAAAAGAAATAAAAACCAATAAAAGATTACCAGAATCTGCGCCTAGTTACAACTCTACTGCTACGCTACCCATAGTTCTTTTTTTTCTCACCTCCTCCTAAGACTTTTAACTGCCCTCTTTTCCATGACCCCAAACAGGGAAATTGAATACAGGCCTATTTTTAGGAATAAAGATCCCTAAAAATACCAAGCAGAAGAAAACAAACTACTGAAATGTGGAAGAAGTCCATTAAAGATGCTCCGCGTCCTCCTCCTATTCTTTTAGAAATTTTGAACCTTTTGGTTCAACGTCATAGGGTGCAATTGCTTAGCTGTACTTGAGCAAGTTAACCTCTATGGTCCAAGTTCTTTAGGAATTCAGCAGGCCTTCCCACTTAACAAGATACGGTTTCTATGACCTGGACTACGTGGCATCCAATATGTTATCTAACACTCATTCAACTTGTTCCCTTTTCTTCTTTGGAAAGTGTTTGGTCCAGTTGTTGTTTTCCTTCTCATTCTACTCATTCGTCCAGTCATCATTTGTCCCAGCTGAGTGTCAATGAAGGTCAGCAGCATTAAAAACAGGACTGATGTCTAAGTCCTCAGACAACTCAATCAAATAAGGATTCTCAATTATTTTCTTCAGAATTTTGCAGGGCCCAATTTTCTTGGGTTGTAACTTCTTGTAGTTACCTTGGGGATACTTATCATTCACTAATCCAAAAGTATTATCCCTTGCAAAGTGACCTCCCAAACCATTCAAGTGCATCTCTCTCACAATATTTTACTGCCTTGATCCAAGGGGAATACAAAGCTGAGAACCCTTAAATAAAAATCCATCTATTAATAAAAAGTCTTCAATTGAATACAAGCCAGCATGGTATTGTATACTTGGAATTGCATCAATGCTGCCAAAATATGAATCATTGGCATATTCACTCTTCATTGCTTCAAAGCCAACCGGTTCATCACTCATTACAACGGCCAGCAGACACACTTTCTACTAGGCATCAGCCACTACAATGATTTTACCACTTCCATGCTGCAAAACAAATGTGTATGCTTGCAAAAATGAAGCCCATTTGGCACGTTTGTGGGACAGCTTACTTTGGAAATTTATGTAGTTCAAGGCTTGATTATCCATCATCAAAAAGAATTCCTTATGTAGCAAATAATGCCTCCAATCTTTTAAGGCTTGTAGCAATGCAGAGAATTTCATATTATAAATGGTATACTTCTTTTTAGCTTTGTTTAATTTCTCACTGAAAAATGCCACAGGTTTACCGTCTTGGCGTAATACTCCTCCAATAGCTACCCATAAAGCATCACACTCAACTATAAAGAGTTTCTCAAAGTCTGGCATGGTAAGAGTTGGCGCTTCCATAACCCTCCTTTCGAGTTATTCAAAACTCACAGTAGCTGCCTTTGTCCAAGTAAAGACTTTCCCTCTTGTGCAATCAGTCAAGGGTGCACTTACACCACCAAAATTTCTAATGATTCTCTTATAAAAGTTCAACAACCCATTGATTGTCCTCGGATATTATTTTTGATATTATGGAGTAATGTATTCAACTATTTATTTTTTTCTATGTATGAATAAAAGAATGAGTTAATTAATGAATGCTATAAACTAATTAATGATTGAATGCACGTAATTCCTTTAAGACAAGAAACTCACGATGTTCGCACAAAATATTATTTATTTCCAAGCACGTGCATTGGGTATGGGGAATTGAGAGTGATGTGAGGGGGGGGAGGGGCCATATGAGCTTCCACCTTCACATGGTTGGCCGTGTTTAGTAGAGAATATTAAACTATTCTCGAAACAGAGAGGAGCTCAATAAGGTAAAATGCATGCATTATTACAATGTTTCTTTCTTATGACCAGATACGTTGTTTCTTTCTTCCAGCTAACTATAGACATGCATTTTCTTTATACTGAAGAGTGAGAATCTTGATGGGCTGGAGATTTCTGGTTTGGAAGATCTTCAAAGTCTACATGTTGAGGCATTGACCAAGCTTTTCCAAGCTAAGGTATTTGTATCCAGTTAAGATTAAGTGGGAAAGGTACGTAGCTATCCCTTCCATTATAGAGGCTATATTCTTGGAGTTACATCTTAGCTTGTAAGTTTTTATATGAGTTAATTAGGTGTTTCTGTTAGCTTCAATTTTTCTCGCCTATTATGAATTGCTTGTTTAATATCATGGAGTAGATACTATGATTATGGAATGAGTGACATGGGGAATGCTAATTGAGATTCTGACCCTTGGTTTTAATGGTAAAATGCAGGTTTTAGCCAGCAAGAAGAGGATTTATCTAGTCATGGAATACATAACAGGGGGTGACCTGTCTGACAAAATTGTGAGTTGCTATCATGGCCGATGTTTACGAATTTTATGTGTTGTAACTTGTGACTAATTTCAGAGCAACAAAGTGTACTGGACCCTGATATGGATCTAATCTGTGTTTGTATGGAATGTGTTTGTATGGAAGTCATATAATTTGGAACTTCCCTATTTTGATAACTCATACTGGACAAGGCTGTTGGACATAGTAGTTTGTTGTTTTCATTTGGCATTTCAGAAATTAGATAATTCATACTGGACAAGGCTGTTGGACATAGTAGTGTGTTGTTTTCATTTGGCATTTCAGAAATTAGAGATACATAAACATGACCAGGTTATATAGAAATAATATTATCTTGAACTGGAGAATACAAATTGATCGAGGAATTGTCGGATTTTGTACAGTCGTATCTTCAGAAAATAACTGAAGAAGAGGCTAAGAAGTATTTTCATCAGCCTATAGATGCTGTAGATTATTGTCATGGTAGAGATGTATACCACAGACACCTCAAGGTATGTAGCTTGACCTATAACATTAATGAAAATTACTCTTTATATGTGGATCCTATGTGAAATTATCATTTATGTGAGTTTACTGTTTAGCTAATGCTCTATACTAAGATAAGATTTGATGTCAAATTGGTTTTGGATTTGATGAGCAGCCTCAAAATCTAATCCTGGATGGGAAAGGCAATTTGATGGTTTCTGATTTTGGACTGATTGTTTTGCACCAGGTATTGTATTTGCATAATATATATTTGTATCGTCCATGGGATTTTAAGGCTTAACATTTTGCAAGCACCGTTTTTAATCACAGTTTTTAGGCAGGAAACCCTGCTCACCTATGTAATCTACTGGTAACTAAAAAACACAGAAAACAGTATGCTTCTCAAATGGGACATAAGAGCTACCAGTTGATATGGAATTGAGACTTCAA
Source organism: Pseudotsuga menziesii (assembly GCA_001517045.1). NCBI lineage: Eukaryota > Viridiplantae > Streptophyta > Pinopsida > Pinales > Pinaceae > Pseudotsuga > Pseudotsuga menziesii. The sequence goes on from LPNX011183540.1 coordinate 208,258, forward strand.
TTCAGATTTAGATAGAAAAATTTTGTTCCAGAAATACAAGCAAAATCAGCAGGCCGTTTTTTCTCTTTTATGGAGGAGATTCCCTATGCACTATTTGTTATTATTACTTGTAGCCGATCCTCATGTCAGTAGCCGATCCTAATGTCACTCATTCCATAAGAATTAAATTTCAGTCAGAATTTGGATCCTATTTAGTATTTATTATAACCAATATAAGATTTCTGCATGATATTTTGTTTTCAAGTTTGTTTATGGTATTCCAACACACATTATGCATATAATCCATTCATTGCTATATTCATAACAACATAAGAAGCCATAGAGCAATTCACATGGGTCTTGTCAATTGGGCAGTGACGTAGTACTTGAAGGAATACTATTAAACCTTCTAGGTGACCTAATGCATATTGTGCTCATTGTTTAGCAATATAGGTTCAAAGTCTTTGTATAAGATATATTTGAAGTATTTTGCAATTACACCATGGCTATCGTCAACCACCATCATCAGTGACCTTTGGATCTACTTCCAATCTTCGTTAAATTGTATTTCTAAGAGAAAATACAACAAATGCCCTGAAAATAACTACAGGTTTTCCTTCGAGGGTGAAAACAAATATTGTGCTGAAAGGTCAGTTAGTCCATGGAATTATTTGTTCCTTGAATTCGATTTGCAAGAATTTCAAGAGCAAAATTCTATGCAGTTGTAGAAATTACAACAATCCCTGTATCGCTGTGATTATTGGTGGCTATAAAGTTTGAACTCATGAACACTTGCCATCAACCATGTTAACCACATTTTGTGGTATAGCAGTGAACTCACTCAAAGCCTTATTGAACTGAGAAAGACCCGAGGATGGTTGTCAGTAAGTTCAAGACAGGGATCGGGTCAAGGGTGCATAAGCTTTAAACAAGGAGTTGTGCTAGAAGGTGCAAAGGCATGTCCATAGGATGGGTATTAGAAGACTTCTTCATCAAGTTGTAATAGTTTGTCCAAATTGTTGTGTATGTTTAACAGATTCATATTTTTACCATGCAATGTGGCCAAACTGTTAGTTGTATAAATGCATTGATGTTTAAAATGTGTATTGTTCTTCACAAAACATAAAGGAATCTGTCTTCACAAGAGGAGGTTCCACCTCGAATGCAGGTTTTGCATTTCATATGTTTAACAGAAGATTTTGGAAAGTGAATTGAGAAGCATTGCTACCTTGTTGAAAAATAGCCTCCAACATGACAATACTGTCAAATATTCATGGGTGACAAAGTTGGTCAACCTAGTTGTGTGATCATATCTGCTAGGACATTTGTAGATTTGTTCTAGAAAGATCTTGTTCCACAGAGATCCGAGTCAAAGTGCATAAGTTAATCTGCAAGTTTATTTTAAAGTAAGTGTTGAAGGCAGCAATGGGTCTGCAACAATGGTATATAAGTAATTTGCAATGTTTTTTTCACAAAGTTAGTAGTCACTGTCAAGATGCAATGGTGCATCACAAGGTTAGAATATATAGCAGAACACAGGAAGCAATGATGAATATTAGTGGAAGATACTTTGAAGCCTGTTAGAGGTATGATATGTTCAATAGGAAAAGCATGGATCATAGTTGGCTTAAGGTGGACATCCTTGTTGCATCACGTGCTGACTTCTACTTTAATGCTGTCATAACATGGCGTCTACTAACAGAGCATTCATAAGGTTTATTTTGAGAACTGTGCCTTCTCACAATGAAGATGTCCAAGTCCTTGATTTGGTGGGGTAGGTAGGTTTGTGGGACATTGATAATATGGTTGTTATTTAATATTACCCGACCTAAAGAGGTTTTTCAAAACAGCCGGTTTCTGGAAGACCCACTCTCAATATTGTTTAGCATAATCAATATTGCTCAACAGTTCATATCTAAAAATTAGCAAAGTTTTGGTTTCACTGTTCATGCCAATAGATTGGGTTTATAATAATTATTCTAGAAATGAGTATCATCTGACAATAGGGTCTTGGTGTGATAGTAAAATCTATTGTGGATGGGTTTGATAGTTAAAGAGAGGTGATATTCGACATCATTTTTGTTGTCCGATGATGATTTTCCTTAATTGGATGCTCTGACCCCAAGTGCACCCTCTCCTGCAACAATTTGGGTAAATTGCATTATTGCATATGGTTAAGTTTTTCCCTAGTACTCGAACCAATGTTGCAACTTCCCTGCTTCCCTCTTGAAGCTTGTTGTCAAAAGCCTTAAAATATTATACTTTTAGCAGCATATTCTGTGGATGACGTTAATAAGTAGTGAAGAGATTCAATGGTGTAAGATGAATAATATTGTTGAGAGTTTTGAATTTCAGAGGAGTCTCCTCTGGTGTGAGCTGAATGAAAGGTTCATGACGAGGTTGTGACATGAGTTAACCTATATGTCTTAGGTAGGAAAATTTCTCTTTTCCTTAGCTATCTATCTTTTTTTTAACAAGCAACATCTCATCCCACTTGAAGCTCTTTTCCTTAGCTATCTATCTATTTTCATCGCTGCCAAGAAC